>PVJA010005389.1:0-18313 GCA_004027025.1 Myocastor coypus
TTTTTTTTTTTTTTTTTTTTTTTTTTTTTTTTTTTTTTTTTTTTTTTTTTTTTTTTTTTTTTTTTTTTTTTTTTTTTTTTTTTTTTTTTTTTTTTTTTTTTTTTTTTTTTTTTTTTTTTTTGGTGGGACCAGGGTTCAAACTCACGACCTTGCACTTGCCCAGCAGGCACTTGTGCCTCGGAGCTATCTCCCCAGCCCCTCATGATGATTTTATTACTGTAGCTTTGTAGTATAACTTTAGGTCAGGAATTGTAATCCCTCCCACCCTACGTTTGTTGACCAGAATTGTCTTTGCAATACTGGGTCTTTTTTGGTTCCAAATAAATTTTAGGAATGAGTTCTCCAGGTCTGTGAGGTATATTGATGGTATTTGGATAGGAACTGCATTAAATCTGTATAACAATTTAGGGAATATGGTCATCTTAACAATGTTCTTCCTATCCAGGAGCAGGGAATATCTTTCCATTTTCTGAAATCTTCTAGGATCTCTTTTTTTCAGAGTAATGTAGTTTTCACTGAAAAGATCTTTTACTTCTTTAGTTAGGTTAATCCCTAATTATTTCATTTTTGTTTTTGGTGCTATCATAAAAGGTACTGTTTCTCTAATTTCTCTCTCAGTGTGTTTGTTATCTGTGTAGAGGAATGCCACTTACTTTTGTGTGTTGACTTTGTAATCTGCTATGGTACTGAATTTGTGTATTAATTCCAGTAGCTTCTTGGTGGGGTTCTTTGGGTCTTCCAAGTAGATTATCATGTCATCTCCAAATAATAATAGTTTTACTTCTTCCTTATCTATTATTATTCCTTTCATTTCTCTCTCTTATCTAATGGCTGTAGCTAATGATTCCAGAACTATATTGAATAGGAGTGGTGATAGAGGACATCCTTGTCTTGTGCCAGATTTGAGACTAAAAGACTTCAGTTTTCCCCACTTAGAATTATGTTAGCTGTTGGATTGTTGTAGATGGCTTTTATCAGGTTGAGGTAGAGGCCCTCTACTCCAAGTTTCTGCAGGACTTTGAACATGAACGAGTGTTGGACTTTGTCAAAGGCCTTTTGTGCATCCATTAAGACAATCATGTAATTTTTGGCTTTGGCTCTATGATATAGTGTATTGCATTTATAGATTTGTGTATATTGAACCATCCTTGCATCCCTGGGATGAATCCTACCTGGTCATGATGTATACTCTTCTTGATGATGTATTGTATTCTATTGGCGAGGATTTTATTGAGTATTTTTGCATCTATGTTCATGACAGAAATTGGCCTGTAGTTTTCTTTCTTAGTTGCGTCTTTCTCTGGGTTTAGTATTGGTGTAATACTTGCCTCTAGGAATGATTTTGGGAGCATTGCTTCCTTTTCAATTTCATTGAAGAGTTTGAGGAGTGTTGGGATTAATAAGTCTTCTATAAATTTCTTATAAAAGTCAGTGGTGAATCCATCAGGTCCCGGACTTTTTTTTTGTCAGTACGTTTTTTATTACATTTTGTATTTCATTGGCTGTTATTGGGTTATTGAAAGTTGTTATATCTTCATGGTTTGGTAATTTGTACTTTTCTAGGAATCTGTCCATTTCATCTGTGTCTTCAATTTTGTGACTAAAGATTCTCAAAGTAGTTATTTGTGATCCCCTGAATCTCTGCTGTGTCTGTAGTAATTTCACCCTTTACCTTCCTTATTGCTTGAATTTGACTATTTTTTTTTCCTCTTTTTGATGAGGTTATCTAGGGGCTTATCAATTTTATTTAATCTTTCAAAGAATCAGCTTTTTGATTCATTAATTCTTTGCATTGTTTTCTTTGTCTCAATTGAATTAATTTCTGCTCTAATTTTTATAATTTCCTCCTTTCTTTGGGCTTTCGATTTCCTTTGGTCTTCCATTTCTAGTTGATTGAGATGCTCCAGGAGAGTATTTATTTGTTCCCATTCTGCTTTCTAATGTGTGAGTTCAGAGGTATAAATTTCCCTCTACCAACTGCTTTCATTGCGTCCCATAAATTGAAATTGTGTTTGAATTTTCATTAAATTGTAGATATTGTTTAATTTCTTGTTTAATTTCATCTGTAACCCACTGATTGTTGAGAAGAGTGTTGTTTAATTTCCATGTATTTCTGGGGTTCTTGTGGTTTCTGTTTTCATTTATTTCCAATTTCATTGCACTGTGGTCAGATAATATGCATGGGATAATTTCTGTTTTCTTGCATATACTTAAGCATGACCTATGTAGTAATATGTGGTCTATTTTAGAAAATTTCCCATGTGCAGCTGAAAAAATGTGTATTCTGAACTGGTTGCATGGAACACTCCGTGTATGTCCACTAATTCCAGTTGTTTCAAGTTCTGGTTCAGCTCTGCTATTTCTTTGCTAAGTTTTTGTCTGTTTGACCTATCTTTTTTGGATTAGGGGGTGTTGAAGTCTCCTGTTAAGACTGTGGTATTGGATATTAGATTTTTCATGTCCATTAAGGTTTGCCTTATATAACTTGCTGCTCCTGTATTGGGTGCATACATATTTATGAGTGTCACCTCTTCATCTTGAAGTTTTCCCCTAACCAATATGTAGTGGCCTTCTTTATTTCATTTGATCAATCTTTGTTTGAAGTTTAGACTGTCTACAAACAGGATTGCTACCCCTGCTTTTTTTAAGGTGCTGGAGCATGTAGTACTGTTTTCCATCCTTTCACTTTTAGCCTGAGTTTCTGTATGAGTTAAGTGTGTTTCTTATATACAGCATATTGTTGGATTTTGTTTCCTTATCCATTCTGCCAGTCTATTTCTTTTAATTGGAAAATTGACTCCATTTACAGTGATGGTTATAATTGAAATATGTTGATTAATGATTGACATGATGCTTACTTACTACTGTTTACCTCTTTTTCTCCTGTGTTTAATTGAGTAGCCTATTTGGTAGGATCTTTCTGTTCTCATTTCTTGAGTTTGAGTTGTTTTGGTCCCTGTCTAAAATATTTTTTAGTATGCTGTGTAGGGTTGGTTTTGACGTCTTGAAATTCTTTAGTTGTTCCTTGCCGTGGAAGTATTTCACTTCTCCCTCATACTTGGAAGATAGTTTTGTGGGGTATAGCAGTGTGGGCTGAAATTTGTTTTCATGGAGGACTTGAAGCACTCTGCTCCATGCTCTTCTTGACTTCATGGTTTGTGAAGAGAAATCTGCTGTTATTCTAATGGGTTTTCCTTTAAATGTGATCTGTTTCTTTTCTCTAGCAGCTTTTAGTATACTATTCTGCTGAATTTCTGGAATCTTGATTATTATATGTCTGGATGTGTTTTTAGTCAGGGTGATGTTATTTGGGATTCTATATGCTTCAGTTACTGTATGCCCAATTGTTTTTTCATATTTGTGAAGTTTTCTGCTTTTACTTCTGCCCATATTCTTTTTATATCCTTTGTATTGATTCCTTCTTTCCCTTTGATTCCTATTAATCTCACAATGTTTATTTTTGCATCATCTTGCAGATGTTGAATTATTTTTCCTGCATCCTAGTTGTTTTTAAGAGATCCTTTCTTATCTTTTCACTAGCTGTGCCCATGTCTTTAAGATCTGAGATTCTATGTTCACTTTGGTTGATATGGTTTTGCCAGCTTATGACTGAGATTTTATTTTCTTGTATATATCTTTGAAACTGTTTCATGTGATCTGTTTCTTTCTTATATTGCTCACTCAGGGAGTCCGTCATTTTTTTCTTCTCCTCTATAACTTTTTATTAATATCTCCTCTAGTTGTACTAACGTCTGTAATTATAGTTATCCTCTCTCCAACTCAGAGATTATTTCTGCTCTGTTCTCCTCTCTACCTTTCTGTAGTTGTTCCCCTACTTTAGATGCTTTTAATTTAGACACGTCTTTTTTAACTTCGGTGGTTATTTCTGCCCTGGTTTCTTCTATACGTTTCTGCAGTTGTTTTTCCACTTCATAGTCTATTTTTTCATACATTTCTTTTTTTTACTTGACCTGTTATCTTTAATTTGAGTTGCTCTATACGTTTCTGCACTTGTCTGTCTACCTCAGAAGCTATCAGTTCTGAGATTTCACCTGCATGATTTCCATTTTCTTGTAGGATAGTGTCTCCTGTATCTGTTACAGGTGGGTTCAGGACCTGAGATTGCATTTTGCTCCTTGTCTGTATCATTCTGTATAGCAGTGACCTTTGGTGCAGGACTGCGTGCCCACGGGATAGTGGTTCAGTCTGGGCTGCTGGGTCAGCTGAGCTGCTTTTAGCTGTGGGGAGGGAGGTTTTACTCACCTGGGGGGCCTCGCTGCTGAGCAGGTTAAGGTTGCGTCCAACTTGAGGTCTGACTAAGGTGGTGGGCCTGATGCTGGATAGGCTATGCTTGTATCTCGCTGAAGGTCTGAGTCACATGTTGGGCCTAGCTTCTGGGCCAGCTGCTTTCACAGTGGGCCGGAGTAGGTCTAACATGGCAGGCAGGAGTACTCACGTGAGCAGGTTGGAGACCTCAGGCGAGCGGGCAGGAGACTTTTGGTGGGCGGGCCAGAGTGTTCAGGCCAGCAGACTGGAGACATCTGGCGGGTGGGCCTGAGTGTTCAGGTGGGCAGGCTGTAGTGCTCAAGCCAGCGGGCAGGCAACGTGTGACCTCTATGTTTTCAATAGAAATCCTTTGTCTGAGGAATGTCTCTCTAAAGGCCTATGGGGTCACTAACAGTCACTGTGTGTCTGCAGGTTTGAACTGTTTGTCTCATGTAGTGAGTCCTGTCCTAGGAACTAGGCTACCTCCTTCATCTGTGTTGAAGTTTCTCTGTTCACTCTCAGTGAGCTTTGATTCACACTTCTGATTCTTCCTGGGTCCAGAGGACCCATTTCCCTCCCTCTTGTCTCCTTTCTTGCTCTTTTCTGACAACTGGATTGTGACTCTCAGAGAGGCTTTCTTTGCTGCTTATGACTCTGCCATCTTGGTGCTTCCTCCAAGAGATGCAAGTTGAAACAACACTGAGATTCCACCTCACCCCAGGAAGAATGGCTGTTATTAAGAAATCAACCAACAACACATGCTGGTGGGGTTGTGGCAAAAAAAAGAACCCTTCTCCACTGTTAGTGATAGTGTAGACTGTTGCAACCAATGTGGAAATCAATGTGGAGATTCCTCACAAACCTAGGAAAGGGGGTTTCAGCTAAGACTCTTAGTGATCCTCCTGGTTTCCACCTCCCCTCCCCAGTGCTGCAATTACAGGTGTGGGCCACCAGTGTGTCCAGTGGCAGGGCTGGCACAGGGATTGAACCCTTTTCCCTGCACTTGCCTAAGCAGACAGTCTGCTGAGCTTTCTTACTGAGTTATCTTTTGATTAGTCAAATCTTGGAAATGATGCCCATCAATTTGTGAGTGGATAAAGGGATGTTTTGATGACACAATGGAGTACTACTCTGCCCTAAAGAATGATGTGCTCTAGACATTTCTAGGAAAATAGATGAACCTTGAAACCACAGTCCTACTGAAATAAATTGAAAATACTGTTTGTTTGGTGTAAGAAAACTAAAGTGTAAATAAGGACCAAAATATATCACAGGAAAGTTGTGAAAGGCTGAGATAGGAGGTCCCTGAGTTTGAGGACAGATACAAAGTGAGTTCTAGGCCAGTGTGAACTGTATGTGAAATCTTCTTTCAAAAAGACAGATAGAAAAAGGAAAGAAAGAAAGGAAGGAAGGAAATAGAAATTAAATGGTTTATGGGGAAGGATATGCTAATTAATTGACTATGGTAAACAGTTAACCATACATTCATATATCAGAGCATCACACTTGTATATTTTAACTATATATGATTTTTAAAGATTTATTTGAACTATGAGTAGTTCAGGAATGATTTTTTGTTTGCTTTTTCTTATAGAACTACATTCATTTTGTAAGATAATAGCCACAAAAAATAAAGCTAGTTTCATTTCTAACAGTGCAACATCATGATTCTCTACTTTCTTCTGTTGCCAGAAGATTGGATTTTAAGAGACAGTTTTATAGATGTACTTCAAAATCAGTGTCTGATATTCTGCTTGAATACAATGCAGATTCTTGTTTATGGTGGAATATTTGCACCTTTTTGCATCTTTTGGCATATTCTTAACCTTGCATGCTGCCAACTGTCTTGACTTTGACAGGCCAGTCCAGGACCACAGTCACACCGCTGGAAGATTTCTGGGGTGTGTACAGCATCTTTATGACCTCTCCTAGAGCAGAGCTGCCCCTCTAAGAGGACTGGTTTGCAGATCTTAGTCCAAAAATGACGAGCACAGCAAAGTCCAGGGCTGCAGTCAGAAGTTCTAAGACAGCTTTCGCCTTCTTGTCCTGTAACAAGATTAACATGGGCTCAGCAACAAATGAGAATACCACCCCTGGAGTTATCCTCATCAGGCAAGGTCAGCAGCTGATCAAGTACTGAAGACCATAGGTGAGAATGAAAAGAGCCAGTGGGTCCCACAGAAATAGGCCTTACCATGAAATCAATAATGCCGTGGGAAATCCAGCCCTACGTAACAGTATTTGTTTGTGTTACAAAGTGACACATCAAGGAAAGATGAGATTTCCAGGCTTAAGAAATGAAACAGTATCACTTGGCAATGATCCTCTTTCAAACACTATGTTGTATTTGTGGAATTTGAGATGATAATTTTATGAAAGCAAGCAAGCAAGCCAGGCTTCATACAAAACTGGAAAGTTAATGCACTTATTTATCTATTTTGCACCACAAGGAGCTAGGACAGGAAACTGATTTGCTGAATTACAGTTTCGTGTGTGTGTGTGTGTGTGTGTGTGTGTGTGTGTGTGTATAAAATTGAGCTTAACAGTGAAGGAGCTCCTGGTGTAATTATTCGCTATTAAATGATTGCCTGAATTCCCCTTGGTAATTCCTGCATCATCTCACCAGATTACACAGGAAAAACTCTTCTTCACATGTCTAGGGTGGAGATAAAGTCGGTTTCAGTCTTTTCTTTTTTTTTTTTTAAGTATTTCGTACAGGCTTTACAGGGTCTCACTACATAGGGGACTCTCAGTGATCCTCCTGTTTTCAGCCTTCAGTCTATCTTTAAAGGGCTGGCAGGGGAACGGCTTTCCGCACATAAAATGCCCAGGATATTGCTCTTACCCTTACTGTCTTGTGATTTCTTGGCATTCAGCTTCCTCTTATGTTTGTTCTCCTCCACCGGGTGCTTGGCGGGTCCTGCAGCGTGTAGGCCATGTGGCTCACCGATCCTGCTTTCCAGCACTGGGCTTGAGTATTCCACAGGAGTACACACATCTAAGGGACAGTGAAGAGGAGCTAGCTTAGACGTTAGGGAGCAGAGCCACACCTGCCACTTAGCAATTTGCTAGCTCTGTGGTGCCTCTACCTCCTCTAAGCCTTCTCAGTTTCAGGCACAAGCATTAACTACTTACATGCTCGCTTGTGACAAAGACGGTAAGGAATTATTAGTACAATCCAAATGAGGGGAAAGGAGCTTTTCCTTTAAACTCGTCACTGCCAAGTCACTGGTAATAGTTGCTGCCTGAAGTCACTGGTTATGCGTCAAGGAAAGGAGCCCTAAGGGATGACCTGACAGCCCTCACCGTTGGCGCAGCGCGCCCCGGGGCAGCACCAGGCGCGGAGCCCGCACGGCCTCCGCGGCCCACGGCAGGCGGCGCAGAAGGGCGGCTCCCCGCGCGGCGCCAGGCAGAACTTCCTCGGCCCGCAGTCCTCGTCCGCCGCGCATGGCGAGTCCTGCGGGGAGAAACGCGCGAGCGCTGCAGCGCGGCGAGCAGCCGGGCGGCGCCCCGCATGCCCCGGCTGCTTTTCTGAAAACTCGAGTGGACTTTTCTCTCGCTCTTGGAGATGAAGTCCCTTCCTGCGTGCGCCCCAGGAGGCCGCGAACCCGGAGCTGCGCCGCCCAGGACGGAGAGTGCGGCCGTCCCGGAGTCGTGGGGTCCTGACCGAGTCAGTCCGGCCCGGGCCCTCGGGGATGCCCGCTGTGGGGCCGCTCACGTTCGCCGGGAAGGGCCTCCCGCTCTCGTCTCCTGTGAGCGGTCCTCTGCACCTCCAAACCCCGCACTCCAGGTCCGCGGACGCCGGGCAACGGCCCCACGCAGCGACACTCCGCGACGGTGACGAGGACCAAGCCTCCCCACGGGAGCGCGGGCCTTGGGACTGGCTGTGTGGCATTGCTGAGGTTTTTTCCTCGTCGATTAGAAGCATGATCTCCACTTCAAATTGCGGAGAACATTGGGCAGGCGCCGTGTTTAAACACGTGGTACCTGCCACATACCAAATGGCAGTTCAGTCCTGGTTTGTAGGCAGTGCAGTGCCACACCACCTGGAATCCGCTTTGCCCTCTTCTTTTGTCCTTTTGAGACAGAGTTGCGCTGCGCAGTTCAAGCTGGCCTTTGGCTCACTTTGTAGCCGAGGCTGGTCTCTTGCAAGGATCCTCCTGCCTCAGCCTCCCCAGTGCTGGGATTAAAGACGTGGGCCACCACACCTGGCGCTTTTCCCTTTTCTAAAATAGGTCTACACCTAGGCCATGGGTCCGAGGGGGGTGCTCTCAAGCCCCCGAGCCCAGCATCTCTGCTTGCGACCTCTTGGCTCACTGCACCTTGTGAGCCTGCCCCGCCCGTGCGCTCCTCAACCCACCTTGCCCGCCTGCCCTTATTACTGACCTTCCGCGTGCTCTGCGCGTCCGCAGCAACTTTAATGTTGTTGAAGTCGAGGACCAGGGCGGCTAGCGGCGCACAGAGCTTGCCGAGCCCCAGCAGGGCCAGCAACGCCATCCCGGCGCCCCGCATGTCCCTGTCGCGTGTGTCCGCCGCCGGCCGCGACGCTTATAGCGCAGGCCGGCCCCCGCCGCTTCCGTCCCAGCCCCTTGCGGGTCCCGACACGCCTCGGCCCCGTTTGATCGATAGTTCAAAACAGGCAGGGGAGAGGCTAGGGGCGCGCAAAGTTCGTCCGGTAGAGGCTCAAAGGCCTAGGGCGGTGCGCGTCAAAGGCTGCGCTCACCTGAGCTCCCAGGCAGGAACCCAGGCCTGACTGCTGCGCCGCCCCACGGCGCTGATTGCGTGGACCATAACCGGGTGTGCGGAAATCCCGTTCTCAAAAGCAGTTTGGATGGAGGGCAGGACCACAGAAAGCCTGTTTTCGACACAGGTGTACAATTTAGTAGGAAGCATTGGATTTTTGTTAGGAGCAACGCATTAAATGTGTGCTGCAGTGTGTTACGCTGGCATAAGTGCTGCAGATCCTTAAGTCTGTAGCAGATTTCAGATTTCCAGTTTCTGGATTTGGGGGGAGGCACTGGGATTGGTAGGATGCTAAACAAGTGCTGTGCTACTGAGTGGCATTACCAGACCTAATGTGAATGTTTAAAAACTTTTGCTTCAGCCCCTATTATTTGGCCTGATATTTATTGATTTGTTTGTTTACATATGTATAAGTTTCTGAGATGGGGCCTTGGGCTGGCTTCCAGTTCCTGGGCTCAAGTGACCTTCTTGTCTCAGACACCTAAGTAACTATGACTACAGGCATTACACCTTTGAGCCCAGCTGTCTGCTTATTTTTACCCCAGTAGACTGATAACAAAAGACGAGTAATTTGCCTTACGAATTTTAAGGATAGAACAATCTATATTTGCATCCCAAATTCCTTTTTCATGGTTTCATTGCTCACAGTGTGGATTCATTACACATGCAGGGTGTGAGTTTTATTTAACATCTAGAAAGGCAGAGTCCCTCTACCATAAATGCAGTCTTAGCTTTACTGGGTGTTCCTTCAGGACAACCTAACCTTGGTCCATTGTCCTGTCTGGACATTTAATGCAAGGAGGAAAAACCCCAGTTTTCTTTTACAGGGTACAAGGGATAGAACTCCAAGACTTAGACACACTAGCTAAGTGCCCTGCCATAGCCACCTCTCTGAATCTCACTGCTGAGCACAGGAGTCCCTCAGTGGCTGTGTACTTGCGTCCTTCTCATGGGCTTGGTCTTCTGGCTTGGTCCTGCTCAGCAGCAGAGGGCACTCATTCTCCTGCAGTAAAGTTTTCATCACCTGCCTTGACATCTGAGGCACTCCACAGCAATGAGCCTCCTGGGTGGGACTGTTATGAACTGGATAAAACTGGATAAAAGCCAGACCCTAGGTCCCCTGCTCCATCAGTTTCTCTGCTTGTTTCCTAAGTGGACCAGGGCCTCCAGATATTATTGTGTGGACAGCAGGACTGGGCGGGTTAGGGGTGCTGTGACAGCTCAGAATGGCACAGTGCTAGGGATGGAGTATAAAACACGCAGCCTCTGAGTCCAGACATAAGACATGCATGGGTGAATGGTTTCCATATACCATGACTAATACTAAGGTTAAGACCTTCTGCAGAAATAAAGGAGAGTTAATATTTGATCTTGACTTTGTGGGATGAATAGGAGTTTGCTAGGCTGAGAAGCATCGATTGGTATTCTGCTAGGCTCAGAGGGCAGGGAGATACATGTAGCTTTCAGTGAGATTTGGTATGGTTGGGTTGATGATGTGTAAGGATCTGTTGGTCTCACAGTGTGATCTATTGTACCTGAGGAGAAATGGTGGCAGGAGTGAAGAAAAGATAGACAAGAAGACAAGAGCTGGGTCAGGTAGTGGCCTATTTGCCTGGTTGGTGAGAAGACCCCCAGCACCACAGGAGGGTCCTTTATTTGTAACTTTGCAAAGTTAGTAAAAGGTGACACAAGGCTGCCTAGAGACTAATAGCTGACATTAACTAGTCAGGATGCTTATCTCAAGACTGAGGTAGCTTGCCTGCTTTAGGTACTAAGACCTAGTCCCACTTGCATACATTTAACCAATTTCCAGCTTTCATGTCTCCCAACAACGATGGGGGAGAGGAGACAAGCAGGTCTGAGAAGACCCTGACACACCAGGCTGAGAAAATTGGAGTTTATTCTCTATGAAATGGAAACTTATTTGACATACCTGAGCAGAACAATGGCAGGTGAATTTCTAGGAATATATGTTGTATGTTTTGAGTTGGTGCCAAAAGAAACAATGAAGAGACCTGATGAATATAGATAACTTCAGAGTTCTCAGAGATTAGTCTTTCCCTGAATAAGCCTGAGATATCACACTTGTATAAACTTTTACAACGGCTTTCCTTTTTTCCTTATGTGGTGGAGCAGAAGAGTTGAGAGATGGCAGTAGGGGCTGAATTTTTGTGAACTGAGATAGAGGAACTACAGGGATAGAGACCTCCATTTTTTCAATCAATTTAGAAAGCAATTGTGATAGTTGCCT
Source organism: Myocastor coypus (assembly GCA_004027025.1). Taxonomy (NCBI): domain Eukaryota; kingdom Metazoa; phylum Chordata; class Mammalia; order Rodentia; family Myocastoridae; genus Myocastor; species Myocastor coypus. The sequence goes on from PVJA010005389.1 coordinate 11,261, forward strand.
TACAGCTCACAGCTCATGTACCTTATTCTTAGTTTCTTTTCATTCTACATCCTCCAAATTCTGTTTCCAAGGAGATGGTTTGCAATGTCATAAATGTCCTTTTAGGGCCCAGTTTGTCAGATTCATCCCCACTATTGAGCATCAAGAAATTTAAAAAACGATACTCTCTGTATGGCAGGGCGTGCCTTTATGTAGGGGGTCTTGAAGGTGTGAAATATTATCGTAATTATGTACTACAGACGCTCTTTGCTCTATTTTTGTCCTTTTTTAATGCTAGCACACTTGAGGGTGAGGGAGGCAGAGGCTTCAAAAAGGTCTCATTTGCAGATTCATATTTGTGAGGAAGTTGCTCTTAAGGTTTAGCAATGTTAGCATCTAGAGCTGATGTTTTCAAATATTCCTTAGACTCTTCTGAGTCCAATTGTAATAGTTCCAAAGCTAAGGAAGCTAAACTACAAAGAGACCATATATGAAGAGGAATTGGCCAATTTTGGTGAGCACAACAGCATTCTCCTAAGTTATTTTCAAACTTTTAAGTTTAAAGCAGCTTTTTCCTTAGGCTGAAACCAATAATAATGCCTTTTTATGAGTGAAGATAAAAAAATTCCTTGAAACTCATTGGTTTCACTTTTACACCCACTCCTTTGAGTAATGTCTGAATAAGATGGACATACTCATTTTCTACTGAAGCAGAGTTTCCCCTTACTCTGAGCTTTTCTTGTTGATCTCAACTACTCTGAGTGTGTATTTTTCCCACACAGTCAAGCCTCTCTTAACTTACCCTTGGTCGTCTTCTGGGCCCCATGTTGGGAAACACTTCTTGAATGTTATCAGTGGGTGCTGAAAGGAATGACAAGACCCAATCAATATAGTTTCAGAGGTCTCACTGAGATTAGTCTCTCTCTAAGTAAGCCCAGAGTCACAGAAACATCTCACATTTACTGAGGGTCAAAGGCAGGCTAAGGAATATGCATAACTACTTTGGTGAACACAACCTACTCTATTCATTTCATGATTTACCTAACTCTAAATTTACACAGTGTTAGCCATTAATATCCCAAGCAAGGGAAGAAACAACAAACAGGAAGCCAGCAGGAGAAACTATTATCTGTAGCCCTGAATCCCAGCTTGCCAGAATTTATAAGAGAGACAACAGTTCTCCTTGGGCTTTGTTTATTGCTCCTTGTTCCCTCAGGACACTAGGTTTTTGCTCTATATTTCCATAAAGGTGGAACTGTGGAGAGCATCCATCATGGCAGGTGACTCCAGAGAGGTTGCATCACAAGGAGCGGTAACACGGTGCTGGTGAGAGTCAGGCATGGGATTTGAAGGTTGGGTGAATGTGTCGCTGATGGTAGGGATGGATGTGGTTATTCTCTTAGGTAGGAGGTATAGAAATATAGAGATGAGACAAAAGCTTAATGTCCCAAGAGAACAGGGGGCAGTAAAGAGAGCCTGAGGAGAACTTCATTTCACTTATAAATTCTGAAAAGCTGGGATTCAAGGTTGTAGATAGCTGTTCCTGCTGGTGCCATTTGTTGTTTGATCCCTTTCTTGGGATGTTATCAGCTAGCATTTGTGTAAACCTAGTGTTAGGCAAATGGTGGAAGTCAATAGAGATAGTAGTTTGTATTCACCAAAGTAATTATGCACATTCCTTTAGTTTGCCTTTAGTCCTTATGTGAGATGCTTTTGAGGCTCTGGTCTCACTTTGAGAGAGACTAATCTCAGTGAGACCTCTGAAGCTATATGCATCAGGTCTTCTTGTCATTTCTTTCAGCACCAACTCATAACATACAAGGTTGGAGTGGTGCCAACTTGGGTTGGGGCCGGAGATTAGGTACAGGGAATAGGGTGCTATGTACCTGGAGATGTTACTGCACAATTGAGTGTTGCTGGACTGTAGTATAGAGGTGCAGGAAAGGCTTTCTCTGCTGCACCTCCCAGGGGGCTGGAGCGGTATGATGCCAGGACCAGGGCTCTACCCTAAGACGAGCAGCAGTGCCATAGCACCACTTTCTCCTGTTTTACAAAGCCTGGATAGTGTGGGATAAATCTGGCACCTGCCTGTGTGGATCAAGCTCTCATGCATATCCATCTGCCTATTCTGACACCCACAAAACTCTAGTTGTACACCTATCTGTCCCTGGTACAAGGCTTATAATCAAAGCTCTGTAGGTTTTTATGTAATATAATAAAATCAACAAAGGGCTTATTGTGAGACTGTACTATTTTAGCAAAAGACTTTTGAGCATCTCCAGGTTTTTTGACCATCTCCCATGCTCTGAGGCAACATAAGCAGATCTGAACAATGAATATACCATCATACTGTAGTTGAGCCGCAATTCCAAACTATATGCCTGAGCCAGTAAGCTGATCTGCCATTATTGTGACAGGAAAATTTTGACCTTTGTTTATCCTTTCCTGGGTTTCTGCCTCATTTTTCTGCCAGGTATGGAACTGAATATATTGTCCTGGTTCCAGAACAGTATCGCATAACATTTTTCAATCATGAGGAACAAGCCTATGCTCATCTGCGACACCTTGTAAGAGCGCAATAACATAACTGGATTGTACTCAATGTGCTATAACAGCCTGCTTCAACTCTTTGACTATCTGAAAAGCTAGAGGCTGATAATTGCACTGCATATAACCATTTGGGTGTTGCTTATTTGGAGGGTGCTGCTGAACCATAACAGGGCAGACTCCCAGTGGTGTTTTGTAAGCCTCTGGGTCTCCCTGTTTCCTTCCCTTCAACAGCACTCCTCAACCCAACAACTGAGACAGGTTGCTCAGACTCATATGGAGGAGCTGAAGGATTAGTTGGGGGAGGAGGCAGAGGTTGAACCTCAGCAAGCATGGAGGGTGGACTTGAAACCTCCAGTCACTCCACCAATTTGGATATTGACTGTGTCAAATGTTCCATACGATGGAAGAAGTCCTGGGTACTATGCACCTCTTTCTTCAACTCAATTTCTGTTTACATGAAGAAGGCATTGGGCAAATTAAATCCCTCTAGGCTGTAATCTCTTAATCTGCAAAATTGGTGTTACCTTGCTGTGCTAGTCCACTTTCCATTACTGTGACAAAAACTAGAGATGACTGGTATAAAAGCAAGAAAGGTTGCTTGGACTCCCGGTTTCAGTGGGTAGGCTCCATGACTCTGGGCCTGGGATGAAGCAGGCGCAGAGCAGAGGTGGCCATTCTGCTGACAGAGGTTGGGAAGCAAAGAGATTGACAAGGACCAGGGTCCCAGTGACCCTACCCTGCCTGCCAGACACTGCTTCTGAATAGCAGCCAGGCTGGTGACCAAGTCACCAACATGCGGGCCTTTGGGGACAGCACAGATCCAAACCAGGTCACTGTCCCACTTGGAAAAGATTTTGAGGACCTAGCCAGGTACCTAGAATTTCTGAAAATATAACCATCTGAACCCCATCCCCCAGGCCAGGACGTCCACTGTCCATAAATGTCATCACCCAGCAACATGGGCCCACCTCACTTTCAAAGATAATTAATGACTGTTTCTGCCTCTAAAAGGCAGAAAGCTTTAGAGGATAGCAAGTACGGATAGTAAATATATCCCAGAAGGGGACTTCAGGTATTTTTGAAACCCACCATAACTGGCTGCTGAACAGTAGTCACAGTGCTCCTCGAAGCATCTCCTATCGAAAGCTGCATCTCAGTTACCGGGGAATGGGATGCATTGGGGCAGTAGGAATAGGAAGACAGGAAGGGCTAAGGCTGGAAGAGGAAAGTTTTAAAATGTTTCTGCTTCAAAAGGATCTTTGGCTGAGCTTGAGGGTGCGTGTCTTCAACCCCAGCAGCCAGAGGTTGAGGCAGAAGGATTGGAAGTTTTGAGTCCAGGCTGGGAAATTTAGCAAGATCTTGTCTGAAACAATGAAAAAGAAAAAAGAAGAACTGGAGGTACAACCTAATGCAAAAGCCTTTAGTTAACTTCTAAGGACTGAAGAACAAACAAAATAAATAAAAAGCCCCCTTTAAAAATCAGGAAACAGCATCTTTTTCTTCTCTGCTTTTTGGTCTCTGCTTCAAGGCAGCTGAGAGGTGAGCAGTATCCTCCCTGCAGTTTCCCACCATGCTCCCCTTTGCCACTGCTGTGTGGGGCCTTGAAAGACTTGCAGGACCCACCCATAAGCGTCTCCTCCTGCAGCACGGTGACATGAGCCCTTTTGGGCTGCCCAGGCCACCAGGACACCATGTTGATGTCACCTGGCAGGGATTAATTGAAAATCTCTAGCTGATCTTCCCAGATTTGTAATGAGCACCTGGACCAAAGGAACTCTGAAATGGAACATTATTGAGTAAGCATACAGGAAGTGAAAATTCCCAAAATAAATTTCTGGAGCTGAGGGTTTCAGTTCTGTGGCTCTGAGCCTGCCCTGGAACCTCCCCAACCCAGAGAAAACTGCACCTGTAGGCCCCCCATCTAGCTGCTGCCCTGCAGTCAAAGGCAGGGTGTCGGAACTGATGATTTATGTTCACTGGAACATAAGTGGAAGCCTTTGTTTGTTATGGCTCTTGTGTCAAAACCAGTTTGATTTTCATAAATTTTGCTTTTCTTAGAAGAAAATCAAAGTAACTGAAACAAGCAGGTCTTTGGCAGAGTCTCACAGGAAACATTAATAGTCAGAGATGAGAGGGGGATGCTGATGGGGCAGGCAGAGCACAGGGTATAATCACCAAGCCCCTCAGGAGCATGCTTCATTACCTGGGGTCAGGAGGTGAAGTGAGCCTCGATGTGCTGTAGGGATGTGCCACAGCATCTGGGACAGGAAAGCCAAGGCTGGCTTCTTTCACCAACTGTGTGGCCCTGTGCAGGTCTGTTGCCTTCTAGTTCTTCTAGTCCAGTTCTTCTAGTCCCTGTGCTGCCCTGCTCCAGGATGCACTCTTTGGACAGGGAACTGTCCACACCACATCAGGATTCAAGGTCCTTCCTACAGGATGGCTTTTTTTTTTTTCTCTTTTCTCTTTCTTTCCTCTTCTCTTCTCTTCTCTTCTCTTCTCTTCTCTTCTCTTCTCTTCTCTTCTCTTCTCTTCTCTTCTCCTTTTCTTTCTTTTTCTTTTTTTGTCTAAGACAGAATTAGATGCCATTTCTTGTAACTTTAAACCTGAGCACCTACCTCCATGATATCCTTGTCCCAGGCACCTCCTGTTTTGCTTTTCCAATGGAGCCAGGGCCAATTGGACTGACAGCCGTATTCCTGAGAGGCAGGAGGAAGAGGAGGAGGCTGTTGCAGCAGGAAGCACTATGCTCTTGGGCCCAGAGGAGGTGAGCTGGCAAGTGGGAGATGTTTGCATGCATGACCCAGCGCCAGGGCTGCCTTTGTGCTGGGTGTTCTAGAACCAGCATCCCGATGTGTCCCAGCAGCAGTTTACTAGCCATGTAGCCATATACATAAAGTTTTTGTTTTGGGGTACAAGGGATGGAACCCAGGGGTGCTGCAGTGCCAAGCTATGTCCTTAGCTGGCTTTAACTTTTTAATTTTGATGCAAGTTCTTGGTAAGTTGGCCTCAAATTTGTAATCCTCATGTTTCAGCCTTCTAAGTAGCTGGAATTTCAGATGTGCACCATCAGGCCCAGCTGGTGTTTTATTTTTTAAGTGGAATTATGTTCTAGGGTGGTTCATGGCTGATTTCCAAAGGCCCTTTCTGTCTTTTGGTTCTACACATGTGTCACCTATGAAATGTCAACTTGGCAAAAGAAGGTATTTCCCTGGAGTTCAGTCTGATGCTCTCTTTATTACAGATACCACACCAGAGGTAGAGTCTTCTTGGAAGGCAGAAACCTGTTCAAACAACTGAAGCCCATTCTTTTTCAGGAAAGTCACTGTCTCCCTTGTGCACCCACATCTCCCAGTCTTTCTTATTGGTTTCACCTTTTTCTCTTCATTTGTTCTTTTTGCATCCCTATAGCTAAACCCATGTCTCCATTACTTTTCTCTGCTTGCTGGGACAAAATACCTGACACCCAGAATTAAGGAACGGTTTATTTAACTCATAGTTTGTGGAGGTTTCAGTCCATACTTGGTTGGGCTCAAGGCAGAGTGGCATGTGGCAGAGGGCAGCAGTTCATAGCAGCAGAAAGCCTGCAAATAGCAAGAACAAAAAGGAGGAGGAGCAGCAGATAGAGGCTGATGGTCAGCTCTGCCCTGGTGTTCTGGGCTGCAGAACAGGATGGTGGCCCCTCTGGAGCCTCCTCATCTCAAGGATCTGCAGGGACTTAGACCAAGGCCATAAAGTGGCACTGGAACAGGAGTGTTGTGGGAGAGGGAAAGGAATGTGGACATCATGGCGACCTGTGTATGGCCTAGGGTACTGGGTGGACATACATGTCCTCTGTTGACTTGGTGCCAGGAGGATCCAGCAAAAAGGAACTTTCTGGTCTGCAGCTTCTTCTACAGTGAGAGAATACATTCTGCCATATTTTGGCTCGGACCCTGTGATGTAGACCAAGCTGGGTCTGTTTTTTTCCCCTCAAAAGTAAGGGATGAATCCCATTGCAGTATAAGCCCCAAACTGCCTTAAGCGCCAATTCTGAGTAAGATATTGTTTTGTTTTCTTGTGATATCAGGGAGCGGACTCAGGGTATTGCGCATGCTAGGCAGGCACTCTACCATTAAGCTACAGCTTTAGCCTCTAGCAGTTGTTGGAATAGTGTCTCAAGACAGTTGGAAAAGCTAGCCTTGAACTTGTGATCCCGCTGCCTCGGCCTCGTGAGTAGCTGGGGTTTCCCAGCTGTGAAAGGGCACGCTAAACATTTCATGGCTGCCCGCGGGCTTGCACACTTCACACCCCTCCTGCAGGGAAGGCTTTGCCTTTGGGACATCTCCAGGGCACCGCCTTTCCTCAGTGCTGCCCAGCCCAGTCCTGGGGCATCCAAGCCTCCCTGGAACTTCAGCCAAGTAAAGCTGTGGCCGAAGCCTTCATTGACTGGGCTCCGGTGGACCGGGAGTTTACTTTTGGGAATTTCCACTTTACAAACCAGGCCAGTGAGGCTCAGAGAAGTGCAGTGACCAGCCCTAGAACACC
>PVJA010005389.1:18413-36215 GCA_004027025.1 Myocastor coypus
GGGGGGGGGGGGGGGGGGGGGGGGTGGGCGAGGCCGTCCGGGAGGGTCCGCAGCCCTCACTGGTTGTGCCAGCTTCCCCGCGCACCATCACACGCGGTGCCCCGCACGCGGCCGGGCCCAACACATCACAGCAGAGACGCTGCAGGCCTGGGAGGAGGACTACCGGCCTCACCTGCGTGCGGCGCCCTTTCCTGGCAGTGAGCGAGCCCGCGGGGGGGCTCGGCCCGCGCAGCCTCTGGTGGGAATTCCCCGTAAAGCCGGCGTTACCCTGCTCATGTGTCTAGGTACTTCCCAGCTTGTGAACATAGAGATCGAATAACGTTCCTAATTGTGAATGAAACACACGTCTCCAAATCTTAGAGATTCTTGGAAAATACAGAGAAATGTAAAGAAAAAAATTAAAAATCATGTATTCTGACTTGACATAAGTATTACCAAACTTTGGCAAAATTTTTCCAGCTCATCTCTGCGCAGGTTCAAGTACACATTGTTGTAAGCTGACTCCGATATCCCCTCGCTGTAACAAACTTTGTAATTGTCATATTGTAAAGCCTTATTCTCACTATGGGCTCCAACCTTGGTTGCCTGTAACACTAGTTACAGGCATGCCTAGTGCCGAGTGTCCTTGCTGATTACAAAAACAAAGGGCAACTCTCAGGCTCTGCATCTCCTCGCCCTCCTTAACCTAGGTGCCAAGTGTCCTTCCTGATTACAAACAACTCCTAAGTCTTGCAAAGTTCCCCTCTCCAAAGACACCTCCCGAGCCCCCCCCCCACTTCCCCCAGCCCTGTGATTTCTCCCTTTAAAAATCTTTGTTTCACCTCAGTAGGCTGCTTCATTCTGGCTGCTGAGCTAACCTAATAAAGGGCTTCAAATTTTCTTTTTGTCTTTTTGTGATCTTTGTTTTCTTTGCAAGGTGCAACACGTATGCCCACACAGCATCAGACTGATCTCCCCAAGCTCCACAATCATCCCGTTGTTTGGGCCTTCAGCTGCTCCCTTCTGTCTCCTACCCTTTGTTCCCAGGCCCCTTTGCCCCCACTGAAGGTTCTACATTGGCCATTCTCATTTCCTTCCTCATCTCCCTCCCCTCTTCTCCTCCATATTGGGAGATTAAACCCAGAGCCTTCATAATGAGCTACATCACTAGCTCGGTTCAATTTTGAGAAAAGGGCTTGTTAAGTTTCGTGACCTGAGCTTGAACTTGCAATAAATTCCACCTTAGCATCTGAGACTGCTGAGGTTACAGGAGTGCATCACCACATCCAGTTCCCTCTCCTTGAAGTTACCCCCCACACACCATAAATGGAATTGTTTCCTCCTCTTTTCTTTTGTACTGACTCTTTTCTCCAGATCATCAAGTATCAGAACACATGGTTCAACTATAACTCAAAACATGGATGTATGGTAGTTTATTTAGGGAATTTTCTAAGTATTGAGCATTTGATTTCCATTTTTTCTACTCTGAATCACTGAAGTTATTCAAAATAAATCTTTGTACACATTTATGATCTCTTTGTTAAGACAAGTCCCTCAACGTGGATTTATGCAGTCAGTGTTGCTCATGCTGTTTCTCTGCTCTTGGAGCCAGCCCCCTGTCCCCTAGCCATTCAGAGATGCTTCCAGGTCCTCTCCAGAGTCAGGAGTTACTTTTAACACTGTGTCCTTGGTTTGCTGCCTCCTTGTAGATGCCCAGGTCCATGCTTTGTGCCCTCTTTCTTTCAAAGATGCTGCTAGCTTCTTGGGAAGTTGGGGGTCCTAAAGCTCATTGGAATTCTGGAATCTGAAGCAAGCAATGGCTCTTTTTCCTTTAAGAAACACCACCACTGACTTCAGAATCTTCTATTTTTACCTTGAGGTCAGTGAGCTGCCAAATTTTCACAGTGGAACTGCTGTTTGCAGCTGTTTACTTCTGAGATTTTTCCTTCAAAAAAGCAGCATGGACAGGTGAGCAGGTTACCTGAAACTTTGTGATCTGAGCCCTATTCTCTGGGTAGCCTGCTGACTTGCAGGACTGACATCCTAGAGTGCTTCCTCATATCCCAGCTCTGAGCACAGTGCCCTGTACATAGTAAACACTTAGCTTAATGAAACAGTTGAGAGTCCCTGGCCTGTGGCAAGGTTCTAAAATTCAATTTTTTGCAAGCAGAATGTCACGATCCTAGGGGTTGGATAAAGTCCTTTGTGCACATTCAAAGGGTTTAAATCATACTGTGGGCCACAGCTCTGGGGTTGGCATTCTGAGATGGGTATTAATCTGAATTCTGCCAACCTGGCAGGGTCAGAGGGACAGGGAGCATGCAGGTTGCCTTCTCAGTCACAGCTCTTCTGCCATGGCCTCACTGCCTACCTTCCCTGGAGTGATAGGAGCACAGGTCTTTGAATACTGTGAGAGTGGTGTAGTCGTGGCCTTTCAAAAGACAGACCTGGGGGAGACCAAAGGGAAGGAAGAAAGGTTGCCAAGTCCCAGTCACAGAGCTCCTATTGGTCTGCTGTATTGGAGGACTGGGTCTGAGCCAAAGTATAGGCTGAATGGAGCTGGGGAGATAGCTGTGTGGCATAAGTGCCTGCCTGGCAAATGAAGGTCATGAGTTTGAACCCTAGTCCCACAAACAAACAAACAAACAAAAATGAAAAACCCACAAAAACTAAAGTATAGGCTGAAGTTCTTTGTCTAATGTTTAGTATCATTCATCTAAGTCTTACATTATGAGTCCCTTAGGAGCATTTATCTTATCTCTTATTAACTTGAAACGCCTAGCACAGGACATGCAAATAACAGTATTTGCCTATTGATTCAAGTGGCAACCTGTATTTTATACTGGTCACCACAGACTTGGTATTTCCCCCACCTCCCTTTTTTTTAATTTTGAAAATATAAAGTCTCCGAGGTTTCCAGATTGTTCTATGGACACGCTTAGATTTTCCATCTTGCTTCACTAATTATTACACTTTGTTGTTCCTCTCTTTTGGGGCCATTTGAAGTATAGACACACTTCTAAGTACTTCTCTATGTATCTCCTAAAAACATGGACACATAACGGTGGAAAAATTTTAAATTGTTAAAATGCTAATACAATATTCTGTAGGACTTCCTTTACTTTTTATCCAGAGTCCAATGTAGAATCACATATTGCTTTCTTTTGTCCCTACTATAGTACTAGATTTTTTTTCTTAGTCTTTCACGGTATTTTTTAAGAGACTGAGCACTTTTGCAGAAGGTCCCTCGATGTGGATTATGATCGTGCCTTATGAATAGACACAAATCACGCACTTCTGGCACGAATATTGTCTTTGTGTTTCAGCATTACATCGGCCATTTGTCTGGTTATATGAAATTTGATTGCTTCTTGTAGGCACATGTGACCATGTCCTTGCCACAGGAATAGTCTCGGCCATCACTTGGCCGGAATCCTTTATTACTGTGATTGGTTCCTGAGTGATATTCTCTTTCTGCTGACTTCTCCTACATTAATTACTTAGGTATTTTCCTGTAAAGATCTTTCCCTGTCTCTTTTTTTCTCCCTTTATATTGTAACCTCCTTCTAGCTGCATGATCTTGGATAAATTGCTCACTGCCTGGGAAAAGATGAGATGGCCTAGGGTCACCTTCTTGAACTTTAGTTAGCCTGGGTGAAACTCCATGTGGTCTTTTCCATAAGGAACTGGAAGATCTTCACCGGAGAAGTTTGGGCCAGCCTCTGTCTGACAGAAAATTCACATCTACTCTACGAGCTTTCCCATGCTCTTCCATAGCAACAGTAGGTAGCAGGTATCTGTGTGTGTGTGTGGGGGGGGTGTGCTCCTTGAAGAGTTCTCGCGAGAACGAGACCCTTGGGGCGAAGCGGCGGTCCGCAGCATCGCGGCAACTAGCAGCCCTCGAACAACCCCCACCCCGCGCCGCCCCTTCTCGCGCACGCGCGCACTCGGAGCCCGGCAGTTGGCGGCGTGCGTGCCCCCCCCCCGGCAGCGGCCCTCTGCCCTCAGAACCGCAGCGCTACCACAGAGGCGCCGCAAGACGGCGCAGACGCGCTCGGGGGGAGGAAGGGGCGCGCAGGCGCCGCGTCGGGCAGCGAGGCCGCGCAGGCGCTGACGGCGTTAGTTCCAGGGAGACCTTCAGCGTTACGTTGGTGGAGCGGGACGGGCCTTTGGGTTGGAGGTGAGGGCTGAGGGCCGGGCGGGCGGGGAGTGGCGGGCCCGCGGAGGCGAGCTCAGGGGCGTGGAGAGGGGGGGCGTCGTCCCCGCCTCAGGGGATGGAGCAGCAGGAGCCGGGTGACGCTCGCTTGCGAACCGGACTGTTGGCGATGTCAGGCCTAAAAGGATGTCGGTTTCTAGGGGCTGTCAGTCTTCGTACTTCAGACTCGCGCTCCGGCCCGGCCCTCACTTTCCTCTCTGGAGTAGACGCCCAGCCTCTGGCGAGAGTCTTCCCCTCGACGTGCCCCGAGTGAGGATGCTGTGGTGCAGTGTGAGACGCAGAAGCCGGGAACAAAGGGGCGCTGTGGGCAGATCTCCTAGTTAGCGCCTGTCCCCCTTCTGTGTTTGGTGTGGTTCTGTGCACGGTGCATTTCTGCCAGCTGGAAGTGCGTCGGTAGAGCTAATGGAGACAGACGTGTGCATAGAGCTCTTTACCTTTGAGTAACGTGAAGGCTGTGTGCTTGATTTTTTGCTTGATCATACCAACAGTGCATTTCCCGTCAGAAGAACTGGGGGCTTGAAAAGTAAGCATTAGCTGGGCAGAATTGAGATCAGCCAGTAAATTAAGCCAGCTACACGACTTTTGCAAAGTCTATATAGGCCTGTTTTGAAAACTAGCAGTACACTACTAAAAGTGTAGTTAATACACTTGGGCGCATCTGAACAGTTCAGGGTTATCTTTTGGCAGCGTGAAAAAAAGACCAATGCTGTAAACGTTTGTTTGAATATATAGCATTCATATACAAATGAATATGTATTTGTATTTTTACTCCCAAATTAAACAATATCAATTGTTGATGACAGAGTAGTAGAATATTGTAACAGGGAATACATATAAAGTCAGAATCTATCTTTTGAGTACAGAGGATTGAATTCTAAAACAGTTGTTTTGAAAGTGAACGATGAAGTTTTGTGGCTTAGACGATATTTTATAATGGTTTAAGTCAGTGCATCTTTTCCATTCATTTACATTTACTGTGCTCTTTTAACTTTGTATCGTATTGTCTGTTGTATTTGATAGGTTGGGCTTAAAAAGTAATTTCCATTTAAGTACAGCATGGGCATGTATGTTCTGTTATGATGGTATGGATGAAAATGTAGCAGAAGCCCAGATTAAGAGCTGGATTAGATATACATAACATTCATTTTGATAAATAGTTTGAGATGATTTATTCTTAGTAATTGTAAATGCTAGCTAGCTAGCACTCAGGAGTTTTCTAGTAAACATAGTAAATTTGTGCTAATGGGAATTAGCATGAAAAAGAATCCTAATTGATTAGAAATGGTTTGTGAATCTCCAAGAGGGATGACACCCTGCTGCAGGAAAAGATGAAAGACCCTCCATTATACCAAGACAGCATAGGAATGGACAGTGGTATTGGTAGTAGCCTTGGTGAATTTAAGGATATTAGCAGAGGAAAGGTGGGAGCTTAATGGGTAGACAAGTTGTAAAGTCAAATACCTTGGGTGTTCAAATTCTTTAATTTCAAGGTTTATTTTATTTATCTTGGTAAGGAGATTACTGTGTGTAGAATATCCCATTCCTGGTTCTTATGAATTATAGCTGTTCATTTTGGGTTTGAGAGAGGGCATAATCAGGGTGAATACATTTCATTGAATATGATAATTCTTATTTAAAAATTCAGAATAGCAAAATATTAACCCTGAGGATTTTTTTTTTTTTTTTGGTGTTTTGTATTAAACCTCCTGCCTTATACATACTGACAATATGCTCTGCCACTCTACTATGTCTTCAGTACTAAACTGGAGGATTTTGATGACATATATTCTTATAATTCCTTAAAAAATTTTATCTTGTCTGTTTATATAGTTCTTTGGGTATATAAGAAAGTTTTTTTTTTTTTTTTTTTTTTTTTTTTTTTTTTTTTTTTTTTTTTTTTTTTTTAAAAAATTTTTTTTTTTTTTTTTTTTTTTTTTTTTTTTTTTTTTGTATTTAGTATAGGGTCCACAGGGTCTTACTATGTAGATGTGATTTATAGTGATTCTCCTGCTTTCAGCCTCCCAAACCTTGAGATTACAGGTATGCACCATCATTCCCAGTCTCAATCAAAGTCTCAGCACACCCCAGGAGTAGGACCTGCATGGCAGGCAGGGATTTGAACCCCAGCCACTGTGCTCTGCCTAAGCAGGCACTTTAGACTGCTGAGCTATCTGGCTGGCCCAACAAAGGGTTTTTGTAAGGTAAGCTTTACCTTTTGTTTAGAAGTCTAAAAAATATTTTCAGCTTGTGTCAACTTTCTTTTCTTTGAAATGTAATCAGAAAGATGATTTCTGTGAAACCTCATAGATAACCCTTTTATTTTAGTGTTCTTTAAAACATTTTAAGGAGAAGAATGCCTCCTCTTAACTATGATTGCTTTAGGTTATACAGTACAGTGATTCAATGGAAGAAAAAAAACACCTCACAGGATGAAAGTATAGAGAGCTTTGAGTGAACTTACACTAAATGGTTGTTCCTCTGTTTTTGTTTTTCTTTGTAAGATATGTGTAACACACCAACTTACTGTGACCTAGGAAAGGCTGCCAAGGATGTCTTCAACAAAGGATATGGTAAGTATGCCATCTCCAATTCGGGTTAAGGGTTAGTGTTGAATTCCTTCTATATATAAGGTGATTTGTTAGTAAAATAAGGGAAGTCAATATTAATCTACTTCATAGGCTTGGAGGGATAACATTAAGAGGGTATTGAACATCATTCTTTTTTTTGAACTTTGTTCTTTAGAGGTAGTCTTTTGCAAGCATTAAAAACATGTATACATATATACATGTATACACAGAATATCTACACATTTTATACATAATGATAATGTAATCTATAGTATGAAGTAGTATAGACCTGTAATATTTATAATGCCTTTGGCTAGCCCTGAGGATAACAAAAATATTTTTTCTCCTTGCAGATAATGACCTTGTTTTTATGAAAGTGAAAACTCAAAAATTTTGATTTCTTTGGAGTAGTGTACATTTTCTGATTTGCCGTAGATATTTATTTTTAGGTTTTAAAATTTATTCTAGTTTTTAGTTTTTTTGTATTGTACACATTTGATTTTTTCTTAGTAGTATTATATATTTTAACTATACATATACACACATATTTTCTAGTATACAGTCATGTACTCTAGTAACTTTGTTCATAGATTAATACATTTTCCCTTTATTAACTTGTTCTTTAACTTATACTTTAAAAATGTATATTTAGCCTGGCATGGTGGTGCATGCCTATAATCCCAGCACTTGGGAGGCTGAGGCAGGAGGATCGTATTCATTTTTAGTAACTTAAAATTTTTACTTCATTATAATTTAGTTTCTTATGGAACTCTCATGAGAATATCATTTATTTTTCATGTGAAAGATACCAATAATGGTAAACCTATGACATACATGCTATAGCAGGCCTTTTCTGTTATTGAAAGTGCTAAAAGGTTCACTATCACTGCTGTATACTAGTTTCATAGTTTGATTTGAAAAAACTGGAGTGAATGTTGCATTTTCTATAGTACTTTGTTTTTGTGTGTGCATCCAGGGTTTGGCATGGTCAAAATAGACCTGAAAACCAAGTCTTGCAGTGGAGTGGTAAGTATTTTTTAATAGATGTAGCATATTTATACCAAATTGTTAAAAAAAAAATCCTTGTTCACCTACTTACATAAAACAACATACTTTTGGTACTGCTCTGTCTTTCCCATAGCTTTGTCTTACCTCTCAGATTTCAGTGAGCATATTCTCAGGTAGTTATACCTGTGGGTAATCAGTTTTAATGTGGGGAGACCCTTTTGTTTGTCATAATAAAAATACTTTGTGTCTTACTTAGAAGATACAAAATAGTGTGTTTTGACCATGATCCTTGTCATAATGCTTTCATGAATATGTATATGGGCAAAAATTATTTTTATTATAAAAGGTTCATTTAGGTTGTTTTTCTTTTTTTTTTTGTCTTTTTGAGACAGGGTCTTGCTATGCAGTTGAGGCTGGCCTTGAGCTCACTTTTGTAGCCCAGGCTGGTCTCAAACTCGCACCAATCCTCCTGCCTCATCCTCCCAAGTGCTGGGATTACAGGCGTGAGCTACCACGCCCGGCTTTTGTTATTATTATTATTTTTTTTTACAAAAGCAATTCTAATTTCTATCCCTTTGTGATTTTTCTATTGAAAAATCTGATTTTTTTGTTGAGGCAAAATGCAGAAATAATGGAACCGGGCATGGTGGCACATGCCTGTAAGGCCAGCACTCGGGAGGTTGAGACGGGAGGATTGTTGTGAGTTTGAGACCAGCCTGGGGGCTACACAAGTGAGCACAGGGCCAACCTGAACTGCATAGTGAAACCCTGTCTTGGAAAAAAAAAAGTAAAGAAAAAGAAATAAGATGTATTTCTGTTTCATGTAGAGGATTTTTTTGCTTTGTAACTGATGCATGCTCTTAATTTCAGTCTTTTTTTATGGAAATTAATGGTTTAATAAAGTAGATGTTGACATATTTTCAAAGCAGCATTTACCAGGACTTTATTCATAATCTAAGCAAATAGATAATTTTCTTGAACTTTACCTTCTGGTTTATTCACATTGGCTGCATTTTTTGTTGGTTTATATCTGTCAATGCCCATGCAGACTTTATTTATTTATTTATTTATTTATTTATTTATTTTTTATGGCCGGCTCAGCCTGCCCTGAGGGCAGGACTGGCGCAGCATGTGGTGCCGGGGTTGAACCGCGGTCCCTGCAGCCACCTAAGCTTTTCCAAGCAGGCTCTTTAGACCACTGAGCCATCCTGCCGGGCCCCAGACTTTATTTCTGAATATACAGATTTAATTAAAAGGACAAAAGACATGGAATTCCAATGATAATTTGTATTGTGCTTTGTATGATCTGGGCTTGTTGCTATAGTTCCTTGTCTGGATTTTTGTAGTTACCATATATGTATATGTGTATATGCACCCTTTACAAAAGCAAGCATATAGTATGTATGGTTTTGTTAAAGTAGAATAATGATTTACATTTTGAGGAGGTTAGAGCATTTGTGTTGTTCACATTTGTATTGTGAAAAGTCATCAATTACATTTTTTTTCTCCTTTTCTGCTCCCACTGTGGTTTTATCTGTTCAGATGGTAAGGAAAAGCTTATTTATGTGTTTGTTTATATGGTTGCTTTGCATCTCTGGTCTTGATTTCATATAAATGTCATCAATCATTCCATGTTATTTTAGATTGTATCTTGGAACATTATTATCGTGTGCCATGTATTTAATAACTTTTTTGTTGTTTACTAGCATTTAATGTAGAATATAGATTTTTAATGCATGGTTATGAATGTAATTTTTTACTTATTTGAACTAATTATGAAATTAGATAAAAACTGAAGAAATTGTGAGCCTGAAACTCAACTTGGATCAACTTTAGATTTTTCTCCTTTTTTATTCTGGTATTTTAGTTTTTTAACAAGTTTCAGACTAAGAAATAATGATAAGAAGGAAGACATCACTTTAATTTTTTGCATGAAGTTTTCCTGACACCAAATTTAAGCTTTACATTTGCTCTAGTTGTCAAGTTTGTGGAAACTAACGTTAAAAAGGGCCTACTGGGAACCAAGTGTGGTGGCGCATGCTTATAAATCCAGAAGGCTGAGACAGGATTGCAGACTTTAGCCAAACCTGGGAATTTAATGATTTAGTAAGATACTGTCTTAAAATAGAAGGGGTGGGATGTAGCATAGTTCAATCCCCAGTACCACCTCCCAGTCCACCACAACAACTGAAAAACAACCAATCAGACGACAAAAAACACTGGGTAGTTGGAGCTACTAAAAGAAAACAATTGTCACATTAAAGAATTAGTGAGCTCTTAAACAAAACTTAACATTTTGTCACTTTTACTAAGGTCTCAACCCACATGTGCATCATGATATTCACTTTGGAAGCTTTCTGTGTGGTGTTGATAAACAGATCATAGTTTTGCAGTTGCTTCATCCATCAGTGGAACTTGAGTTAGGGTAGGGTATTTGTTAGAGGAGGGCTCGAATTTCAGGCAGTCTGTGGAACTGCATAGGATTGGCAGCAGAGTGTTGCATTGGCTGCATTTCAGAAATGTTTCTTGCAAAGGGCCAGTCAGAATGTTCTCTTCTTGACAGTTCGTAGATTGTCAGTGGCAGGTGTTGACCCTTCTTTTCCCTAGAAGGAAGTCTGTTTCTAGTGGCTCACTGTCACGTGCCTGAAGGGCACTTCAGGGGAAGGAGGACATATTTAGGCATTCATAGTGTTTGTTAAAAGTACTTTAGAAACCAGGCAAGATGTGAAGGAGGGGGAGAAAGAGATAAATTGTAGCATCCTATTTTATTATCAAAAATGGTTAATTTCAAAAATCAAAATTGTTTATGCTGAAAATTTTGCAAAGGTAGAAATACTTTTAACAACAGTGTGAATATACTGTCACTTAACTGTACCTTTGAACATTGTTAAAATTGTACATCTTATGGTAATTGTGTTTTTCAACAATAAAGATACCTTTGTGGGCCTGGGAAGTCTAAGTGCCTACCTGGCAAGTGCAAGGACCCAGGTGCGATTCCCGGTACTCATGCCATGCTGGCTGTATGCCAAATCAGCTGCTGAAACCGGGTGTGGTGGTGCATGCCTATAATCCCAGCGCTGGGGAGGCTGAGAAAGGAGGATCACTGTAAGTCTGAGCTGTGTACCAAGACCCTATACCAAATAAACAAATAAATGATTAAGAAATATAATTGTAAGACAGTAATGAAGTGTGGACCCTATTCAAAGGGATTTTCAAGGACCTCTAGATTAGCTACTACTTTGAAAGATATAAAAGAACTGATACTGCTTTTTTTGTGTTTAATTAGTTTATTTTTTTTCATAGAAAATAACAAGGTTTAACTCAAAATTGATCACATCTTCACACAAAAATCCAGCATGATAAATGAAAAGCAAAAGATTGCTTTCATGAATTTCTAGTACAAATAAAGATTAATGCATTTTTCAAAACATAAAATATTCTGATTTCATACTTAAATATCAAAAGCAGAGCTGTTGTCAAACAAACTAAAATTTCTTTCCCTTAATTGAGATATTCCTGGAATTGATGCTCCACAAATAAATTACAGATGAGGAGTCTGTGCTATCCATTTTCAAAACCACCCATTAATACCTTCTCACTTTATTTTATTTTTTTTTTCTTCTCATTTTATTATTGTATCTCTATTCTGAGGAAAAATTGATTTTAAAAAGGCTTAAGCAGAAAAAGCACATTATATGATATTATTATTATTATTATTATATTTTTGAGACAGGGTCTTGCTATGCAGGTCAGGCTGGCCTTGAGTTCACTTTTGTAGCCCATACTAGTTTCAGACTTGCACTGATCCTTCTGCCTCAGCCTTCCAAGTACTTGGATCATAGGTGATACTGCTTTTTTATTAGGCCATGAAAGTAAAATATGTGACATTCAGTGTGTTCGTCTTTTTTGGGGTCTTTTTTTAATAAAGGCATTTTCAGTACAGGAGAGAATTTAAGATGTTCCATTAGAAAATATATGGGACAATATATACCAGTATGAAAAGCAACATGATAGAACGTAATAGTTAAACTATTTAGAGCTTGGAAACAAAGGAAAGCAGAAAGAGATTGCTGTAGAGTAACACTGCAGTAGAAAATAAATTGTGTTAGTTTCTCATGCATTACACAGGTCTGAAATAAATGCTTTCTAATTGATAAGCTAATTTTAATTATTTTTTCTCGCTTTCTAGGAGTTTTCTACTTCAGGTCATGCATACACAGATACAGGGAAGGCATCAGGCAACCTAGAGACCAAATATAAGGTCTGTAATTATGGACTTACCTTCACCCAGAAGTGGAACACAGACAATACTCTTGGGACAGAAATCTCTTTGGAGAATAAGGTAAGAGAAAGTATAGAAATTCCTTTCAGGTTTAGTTTCTCTTGTGGACTGAATAGTGAAGAAACTCCCAGTACTGACTGAATGAGATCTTGTATCCTGTCTAGTAGTAACTGTTTCTCTCTCTCTCTCTCTCTCTCTCTGTGGCCTTTTAAGCTATGCTTTTATGTTTCTAGAAAATAAGGCTTTGTGAGTATTCTAATTAGCACATTACATCTTCCTTCTGGCCAGTTCTGTTTATTCAGCCCTACAGCCTCCCCTCCTGAGTAGAGTAATTTAGTTTAGTTTTGTAATTATTGCAAAATTTACCTCCGTGGAAAAATGTTTATAAACATCTTTAATATTTTCAAAGAGAAACTCTATTGGAAGAATTATTTGGCAAGTGTCCACTGTGAAAAGGGCACTATTTTTTGAGGTATGTTTAAATGTACATTGCCATTTATAAATAATAAAGAGGTACAGTTGAATAAATTATTTGTTGGTTTGTTAAGTGTCAGGTTACCTCATTAAAATAATTTCAAGAAAATAGCAAAATTATTTTGTTACATTGGAATCTGTTGTTTTGTATTGTATATTATCTGTTATTAGGGTTTTGCCTATACATTTTAGCCTATTGTTCGATGGAAGAATCATGGCTGGGATGAAGGGAGAGGAGGAAAAGAAGTATGAGAGGAAATTTTTTGTATAATTTAGTATCTTGCTCTCTTTAGTAACTTCCTCTTTCTTGGAAGTTAGAGGAAACTTAAAATTGGCTTTTTGAGTGAGAGAATTGAAAATTACTAATTGGTAATTTAAAATTTTTGTTTTTCAGTTGGCGGAAGGTTTGAAACTGAGTCTTGATACTATATTTGTACCGAATACAGGGTAATTATCCAATCCCATTTTCTCAATTGTTGGAGCCTTAGAACTTTAGGAGTTACAGTAGAAAAACTGGAGGCAAAAAGTTTTTGCCTCTAAGGGTTTTTGAGATGCCTGAGGCCTTTTGTATGCAGTAAGAAGACCCTTCCTTGATGCAGGGTAGAATTCCCATTTGAGAATGCAACAAATGAACAAAAGTTGAGAGGCACGTGGAAGGAAAAGTTTAGGGGCCAGAAAGGTGTGAGACCATGGATCTTAATTATTCTACAGACTGAAAAACATGGTGTTCTGCTCAGTTGATTTTTTAAGAAATGTAATCTACTGACTGACACCTTGGTAAATAATTTTGCAACTGACTTGATTTCATAAAACCCAGTGTTTTGGTCAATTTCCTCATGTAAAAAATGAGAATTATGCCATTTCCGGTCTGCCTAAGATGGGGCCCTACTGGTTTAAGTACAAGATACTACATAAATACAAAGTGGAATTTCTTCTTGGCTATAAGAGCAGGTGTGTCCTTTCTGCCATATGCTTTAGTTATTATTAGAATAAACATTTTATAATATGGACAAGGATGATTAAGAACTGATTTTGGTGTAGCATTGTTCTCTTTAAGAAATACACTTCACTCTGATAGGTTAGTTGTGGGTTTTGTTTATTTTTATGGCGGTCTCAGCCCGCCCTGAGGGCAGGGCTGGCACAGTGCATGCCGGGGATTGAACTGCAGTCCCTGCAGCCGCCTAAGCTTTCCTAAGCAGGCGCTTTAGACCACTGAGCCATCCTGCCAGGCCCCAGTTGTGGGTTTTGAGTGTTACTTTTTGTGGCATTTGACATTTAAGGAGATTTGATTTCTTATACTTTTGGATGCTTACATTTCCGTATTACAGTATTTCACACTGAAATATCTTAATCTTTGTATTTCATATATTTTGAATTGATAAAATTATACACATTTATAGGGCATTAGGTAGTGTTTTCATACATGTACACATTATATAATGTTCAAGTTGTGGTAAGCATGTTTCCTCAAACATCATTTTTTTATGGTAAAAATATTCAGAATGATTCTTCTGTTTAACCACAGTTTAGTTCTTATGACCAACCTCTCTCTTGTGTTTTGTTCATGCTTTTTTTGAAATTAACATGAAGTATGCTATTATTTTGAACTTGTAGTGGTTAATAGAAAGTATGAGTGTGTACATTTCTAACCCTAACAAACAAAAATCATTTGGAACATTTTACCACGTGTATCCATGGGGAAAGAGATAGTCTTACGCTAAAGATTCCTCGACAGTAGTAGAAATTCATATTTCATTGTATTGTTTTTGTTTTTACAGAAAGAAGAGTGGCAAATTGAAGGCTTCCTATAAACGGGATTGTTTCAGTCTTGGCAGTAATGTTGACATAGATTTTTCTGGACCAACCATCTATGGCTGGGCTGTGTTGGCCTTTGAAGGTTGGCTTGCTGGCTATCAGATGAGTTTTGACACAGCCAAATCCAAGCTGTCTCAGAATAATTTTGCTCTGGGTTACAAGGCTGCAGACTTTCAGCTGCATACTCATGTGTGAGTGTCTACAATTGATTCTTGGTACTAGTACCTTTCATCAAAGTAGTAGCTTTTTAGCATGTGTGAGACCTACCCTTGCTTCTCAGTCTCCATAGTCAGTGAAACACTTCAAGAAGCCATTTAATAGTATGTAGTACTATGTTGCAAATGGCTACTTACATCTCGGTCTTTCATTGTACTTGAATGAATTCTGAGGTCTGTAGGAGATCCTCTAGGAATGAGGTTCCCCAAGTACAGCATGGAGCACCCTGTTGGCAAAGGATCTCTTGGAGACATTCTGCCTTCCCTGGTATGATACTCACCTGGGCAGTATCTGAAAGCATGTTGGGATTTCTAAGAATAACTTTCCAGTTGACTTCAGCATCCTGGAACAACCCCAGGAATCCTATAAGATGTTTAAGTATCCTTGGTTGGATCCCTGTTACCCCTTTCTTATTCAGAAATTATAATAGCCCTGAGAGTAGTTCTTGGATTCATTTATGTAGGCTGAATCATGATAACTGAATGAATCTGAATTTCTCAATTATTTTTTCTGCCCCGGCCTCCTAGCCAGTGCTACTGCATCTATGACTTTTGAAGTTCTGCAGATTGTTCTTCTCTAGATACTTTATGGTGGCTAAAAAGCCATTTAGTGGTGTATTCTAGACAGAAGCATTGATGCAACTTCATTAAGGAAGTCATGAAAACTCAATGAGTGTTGGAATGCCTCAAAACAGATATTTAGGTGCTTCTCTGGAGCAGTGCCCCATAGATATTGTAGGGTTTCAAAATAAAATCCAAAATTAGCTTTATTTATTCTTGTACTTATTTCCGACTCTTTGCACTATACTCTGAAGTTTTTATATTTTGTGAAAATCCCAGAGATCATATTTAGATCTTCAGGTTGTGTTTATCATAAGTATTTGCCTCTGTGCGTAGCATAACTGAATTGCGTATAAGAAATTCCTATGTGGCTGGGTGTGGTGAGCCATACCTATAATCCCAGCACTCTAGGAAACTGAGCAGGAAAATCGTAAGTTTGAGCCTAGCCTGGGCAACTTAATGACTTAGTTTGACTTTATCTTAAATTTTAAACAAAAGGTCTGGGGTTGTAATTCAGTGTCAGGGTGCTGGGTTTAATTCTTATTATTGAAAAAAAAATTCATATGAAAGAGCTAAGCAAATCAGTTACATTTTGCTATGTTTTAATTAGGTGATTATAAATCACAACTAGATTCAGTTTCTTGTACAGTTCCTTATTCTACAAAATTTGGCAGAAATTTTCAGTTAGAAAGTGAGACCTACATTTAGATAATCTTAGAATTTGTTTCCATATTGAATCAGTGGTACAAATGAGTATTTATGGCTTTTTCTTATCCTATGAACACAGGAATGATGGCACTGAATTTGGAGGTTCTATCTACCAGAAAGTTAATGAAAAGATTGAAACATCAATAAACCTTGCGTGGACAGCTGGCAGCAACAACACCCGTTTTGGCATTGCTGCTAAATACAAGCTGGATTGTAGAACTTCTCTGTCTGTAAGAATGTGTTGCCAGATCACATCAGCTCTTCTGTTTTCACCTGAGTTGCAGATGAATGTCGTGATAGGGTGTAATTTGCGTGTTCTTAATTACGCTTAATGAACAGCTCACTGTGGAGTGAAGAAACTATCATGTCTTAAATCCAGAAACTTAAGGTCTAGTTCGGGCACCTCCACTTACTTGGCTATTATCTGAACTTCTGAAGTAATTTGATCTCTTTAGTTCTGTGTTTTCAAATCTGAATTTATAGGATTAGATTATTGTTAATAATTCTTACTAGTAGCTATAAGCGAGCTACCTGGATTTCAGGTACCCTACTAAAGCTTCATGTGCAGTGTATTATTTAATCTACACTGTCTGCTGAGCAGTATGACATTATTCCTGCTGCTTAGATGAGCAGATAGGCCAGAAACATCAAGATCACAGTATGTGGCAATGCCAAGATTAGAAGCCTTGGAAATTTTCTGTCAATAGAGTTTGTGCTGTCACTACTGTCAGAGATTGTGAATTGGCATCTCAGAGGCTTAGAATGTAAAAGTATTTGGATGTACAGTGTGTTTAAAAGTTTTGTTTGGGCCAATGACATAGCTCGGTGATCTAAATTGCCTGCTTAGGTAAGCTTAGGCAGGTATAAGGGTTCGATCCTAGGTACCACATGCCACGAAAGTCCTACTCTCAGGGTGGGCTGAGCTGGCCAAAAAAAAAAAATGCAAGCCCTTAAAGCACAGAGTCTTGTTCCTACCTCTGCTTGGCTTCTTATAAGAGCATCCTTTTATTTTTTTCACTTTTAGCAATTCTAGATAGAGCCTAAGGCACTTTTAGCTTTGGAAACATAATGGCTGAAGTACTATTTATGTTAGGTTGCAGTATAATGGAATTGATTACTGTTTCTGTCCCATCTCTTAATCTTAGGCTAAAGTAAATAATGCCAGCCTGATTGGACTGGGTTATACACAGACTCTTCGACCAGGTATGTAAAGGCAAACAGAGTAGCAGGTCATAGAGAATAATGACAGTAGCCTACAGATCAACTGTTGTCACCATGGCTTGGTTGAGGCTGTTTCATTACATTCTATTTTTCAAACAGAAAGTCAAAAACAAACAAACAAAACAAAACAAAAAAATCTTAGAGATATTTAGTATTTTTAACTATAATTTGGCCATTTTGCCTTTGTGATTTTTTGTTGTTGTTGTTGGGTTTTTTTGTTGTTTTGTTTTGTTTTTGTATTGAAGATGTTTATTTTCCAATTAGTGTGATAACCAGTAAAACCTTTTCACTAGCTGCAACAGTGTCTTCGAGATCTGAGGTTCTATCTTCACTTTGGTTTATACGGTTTTGCCAGCTTGTGATTGAGATTTTATTTTCTTGTATATCTCTTTGAAACTGTTTCATGCAATCTATTTCTTTCCTATATTGCTCAGTCAGGGAATCCATCATTTTTTTATTCTCTTCTAATTTTTTATCAATGTCTTCTTTAGTAGTACCAGAGTCTCTCATTATAGTTATCCTTTCTCTCTCTAGCTCAGAGATTATTTCTGTTCTGTTCTCCTCTGTACCTTTCTGTAGTTTTTCCCCTACTTTAGATGCTATTAATTTAGAGAGGTCTTTTTTAACTTCAGAGGTTATTTCTGTTCTAGTTTCCTCTATACATTTCTGCAGTTGTTTTTCCACTTCTGAGTCTATTTTTTCATTTCTTTTTTTACTTCACGTGTTGTCTCTGATCTGAGTTGCTCTATTACATTT
>PVJA010005389.1:36315-79680 GCA_004027025.1 Myocastor coypus
TTTTTTTTTTTTTTTTTTTTTTTTTTTTTTTTTTTTTTTTTTTTTTTTTTTTTTTTTTTTTTGTCTTTTTGAGACAGGGTCTCGCTATGCAGTTGAGGCTGGTCCTGAGCTCACTTTTGTAGCCCAGGCTGGTCTCGAACTCGCACCGATCCTCCTGCCTCAGCCTCCCGAGTGCTGGGATTACAGGCGTGAGCCACCAGGCCCAGCCATGATATCCATTTTCTTTCATCGTAGTGTTTCCTGTATTTGTTTTGTGTGGACTTGGGACCTGGGATTGGATTTTTCTCCTTGTCTGTATGTGATCTCTGTACTTTGGTGAGCTTATACAGTTAGCACCTATGGAAATTTGGGTCTGGATCCACCAAGCTTGTTCCCCTCCAGACGTGCCTGGCTATGAGTTGGAGCTCGGGCGGCTGGCTACCTTGAGGCCCTGTGGGTTGGGACAGTGTTCAGCCATGTGGGGACGGTGGGTGGACTGTGTGGGGACTGTGGGTGTAGTTGGGATTTGGGCAGTTGTCAAGTTGGGGAATGGATTCAGGCTGAGAGAGTTCTTACCTGGCCGATGTGAACCCTGATCGGGAAGGTGGGTGGAATCTGAGCTGAGGTTGTTGATGAGTCAGTGGGTGGACCAGGGCTGAGTCTGCTGGTTGGCCCAGTCAGGATGGCAGGCAGGGTCCGGGCTGGAGTTCGGGGGTGGAGGGGGATGGCAGGTCAGGTCCGGGAGCTGGAGCTTGGGCCGGGTGCTGCGTGGCCAGTTGAAATGGCGCACAGGTCCAGGGGTGGTGGGTCAGGTCCAGGAGCTGGAGTTTGGGCCAGGCACTTCGTGGCCAGTTGAAATGGTGCATGGGTCCGGGTATGGCGGGTCAAGTCTGGGAGCTGTGGTTTGGACTGTGTACCATGCAGGCAGTGAAAATCAGTCATTTTGCCTTTGATGTTTGCTCATTCTTTTTGTAACCCTGACACTCCAAATGTGATTTACCATACTCAGGCTTTACATTATGGTTCACATGATTACAAATGAACACTCTGCAGGTTTAGTGCTACTTATATTCAGCTGCAGTTTATGCCGCTGACTCTGTCCATTGTGGCTAGAAAGTTCAAACTGGTTGTAATATTGGCCATGAGTAATTATAATGTTTTCTTCTCCTTAGGTGTCAAATTGACCCTGTCTGCTTTAATTGATGGGAAGAACTTCAACGCTGGAGGTCACAAGGTTGGGTTGGGATTTGAACTGGAAGCTTAATATAGTTTTAATTAAAGCCTTAGATTTATCCCTGCAAGTGAAGAAAAATGAACCCACTATGTTTTGGCCTTAAAATTCTGTGAAATTTTAAAAGTGTGAACTTTTTATTCTTCCAAAGAATTGTTGTCCTCACACTGAATTGAAGAGATTGCAAGTCCATCCTCCAGGTGTTTCTTGAAGGCAGACCTGGAAATTGTCATGTTTGTGCCACATCCGTTTGAATTCTTCAGTGTTAATTTAAGTGTGTTCCTCAGTGACAATGTAGTGTCACGTTAAAGGAAATGACCTGACCCCCTGGTTTGTATATTGTGTCTTGCATGTCCCACACCATTTTTTCATGATGTTTTAATATATTGGTCTCTGTGCCATTAGTGGAATCTTTAGTTTTGCATCAGAGTAAAATAAAATAAACCCATCACACTTGGAACATAATTGCTGGTGGTGATTTTCTTACATTTGCTGTGATATGTTTTGGAAAATGTCTGTCTTCATAGGTGGACTATGTCCACAGTGGTCAGTGTGAAATATCTATGTTGTTGCCTGGCCCTCTGCTTTCATTTTCCTTATTATGTTTCTAAGGGGTGGGTCAATGAGGTCTGTCTTGGGGAGAAACACAGCTGTTGAGGAACTTGTTTTCCATCATGAAGTGGTTAGGTGGCAGGGATCCTGTTGGTAGCTTTATAAAACTGTTGAGAAGTAAGGGTAAGTAAGCTGGGGTGGTGGCACATGCCTATATTCCCAGCACTTGGGAGACTAAGACAGAAGGATCTCTGTGATTTCAAGATCAAGCCTGGGCTACACAGTGAGTTCAGTATCAGCCTGAACTACATAGCAAGAACCTGTCTCAGAAAAAAAAAAAAAAAGACTGAAGGTGTGAGTGTCTGAAAATATGGGCAGAAGGAAAGAATATGTTTAGGGAAGAAGAAAGAAGAGGTACAGGAAGAATGAGACCAGAGTTAGAAGAGGATGCATCTGTGGCTCCTCCAGGGCTTGGGAAATGTTTGATTAGATCTAAAATCATGATGATCATTGCAGTACACTGAGCTCCACAGAGACAGTGCTGGAGCAGGCTAAGAGTACTGGGTGACTACCTCGCTGAGGAAAACAAACATGGGCAAAAGACATTCTATGAAACCAAGAGGTGAAATATCATCCTATGCATTCTTTGTGAAAACTTGCATAGAGGAGCACAAGAAGAAGCACCCAGATCCTTCTGTTAACTTCCCAGAGTATTCAAGTGTTGAGAGAGGTGGAAGACCATGTCTGCTAAAGAGAAGGAAAATTTGAAGACATGGAAAAGTGGGCAAGGCTTGTTATGAAACTAAAGGAGAAACAAAAAGTTCAAGGATCCCAATGCACCCAAGAGGCTTCCTTTGGCTTTTTTTGTTGTGCTCTGGGTATTGCCCAAAAATCAAAGAACTTCCTGGCCTCTCTATTGGTAATGTCTCAAAGAAATTTGGAGAAATGTGGAATCCTGAAGACAAGCAGCAATATGAAAAGGCTGTTGAGCTGAAGGAAACATGAAAAGGACATCACTGCCTACCAGGCTGAAGAAAAACTTGATGCAGCAAAAAAGGGAGTTGTCAAGGATGAAAAAAAGCAAGAAAAAGGGCCGGCAAGATGGCTCAATGGTCTAAAACGCCTGCTTAGGCAAGCTTAGGCAATTGCAGGGACTGTGGTTCGATCCCCAGCACCACATGCTGTGCCAGCTGTACCCCCAGAGCAGGCTGAGTTGGCAGTAATACAAACAAACAAACAAACAAACAAAAAAAAAATGAGGATGAGAAAAATAAGGATGAAGAGGAGGAAGAAGATGAGGATGATGAAAGCATTTAATACCCCTGTACACAACCCACTCCTTTTGAAGGAAAAAAAAAAAAAAAGGCTGTTAGGTTGGTTTTTAAACTACAGTGTTTTTTTTTTTTTTTTTTTGTATGGTTAACACAATACCAAATGTCTTTATTTTATTTTATTTTATTTTATTTTATTTTTTGTCTTTTTGAGACAGGGTCCTGCTATGCAGTTGAGGCTGGCCTTGAGCTCACTTTTGTAGCCCAGGCTGGTCTCAAACTTGCACCAATCCTCCTGCCTCAGCCTCCCGAGTGCTGGGATTACAGGCGTGAGCCACCACGCCTGGCCAATACCAAATGTCTTTAGGTAGCTCTGTCCTAGTTGTACGGTATTTTCAGTAGCCACTAAACTTGCCTGGTACAGTATGGAGGTTATAAATTGGCATAGAAATTTAAAGCAGATTCTTGTTGGTGCATGGCACAAGTTATATATGTGGTCGGTAGTTTTTCATTTTCATTTATCTCTGATGCATATTATAAAATAATTGTTCTGTTAATTGAGTACCACTCTCTAATTGGAAAAAAACAAAAAAACTCCAAAAAGGTACAACTGTTTTGTTGACATTCTGAATGCTTCTAAGTAAATACATTAAAACAAAAACAAAAACATGGTGGCCAAAGAAGGAACTGCTGGTTTAGAAAAGAAATCAGACTCTTGACTTACTGAAATCATCTTTTTAAGAATAGGACTTTTGAAAATCTTTTTGGTGAAATATAAGATCTATATTTGGGTTTTAACAAAATCAAATAGTTTAGGAGCAAATTAAATAAAAACAGAAGTCCCCAGTTTCTCTTTCCACCTATCCTGGGGGTGGGGCTGGCACAGGATGTGATGCTGGGGATCAAACCATGGTCCCTGTGGTTGCCTGAAGTGGCCTAAGCAGGTGCTTTAGACCTCGGAGCCATCTTGCTGGCCCCCACTAGCAAGTTGATATGTATTCTTGCAGATATTTTTAGTGTCATTAGTAATTTTATAAGTAATTTGTTTATATGTAAAATGTTACAGTGCATATTTTACTTGTCATGTACTTTTAACATGGGAATTCTTTCTGTTCATATATCTGCATATATTTTTATTTCTATGCTGTAGTATAAATGTGACAATATATTAATTATTTTTGCTGTATTTTTTGCTTTATAACTGATGTCACATTGACTCATCCATTTTTGTGGATATTTCCACAGTAGCATAACTAGGCAGAACCTTGTGTGGTAATGAAAATGATCTAAATCTGCTCTGTCCTGTATGATGGGCACTGGCCACATAGCACTATTGTACTCTAAAGTATTGTAGGGCAGCAGCACATAGATAGTGACTGTCATAGTAAACAGTATAGATGTATAAGATAGATTTTTAGGCATGAGATTGCTGGGTGCTACAGTATATGCATTTGATATATGACATAAATTTTCCCTTCAATAATTTTGTACCAGTATATTTCTACCAGCAGTGTTTCAGTAACACTGAATGTTACTAAACTTCCAAATTTTTACCAGTTTTATAGGTAAACATTCTTGTTTTGATTTGCATTTTCCCAGGAGCCAATGAGAAAAAACTCTTTTTATGTTTATTTGCTAATCATATAGAGCTCATGTTTGTATACTCAGATTGCTTACTCAGATTGGGTATATTTGTTTTCTGAGAAACTTTAGCATAAAATGTTCCTTACCATCACCAAATCTTGCTGTAAGAAATTTAAGTCAACATGATATTGTGCATATTTATTTGTCTTTTCAGTGACTGCTGAGCCATTATACCAGTGTTTCTCAACCTGTAGGTCACGACCCCGGTGGGGGGTTGAATGACCAAAACACAGGGGTCAGCTAAAGCCATTCCAAATCATAACTGTAGCAAAATTACAGTTTTAAAGTAGCCACCAAAATTATTTTTTGGTTTGAGGTCACCGCAACGTGAGGAACTGTATTGTGCAGTCACAGCATTAGAAAGGTTGAGAACCACTGCATTATACTTATCTGCTCAGGGGGCAATGAGGGTCCCAATTTTCATTTGATGGCCAAATATTTGACCTTGGAAGCTACTGCTATCTTGTCTAACCTCAGGTTCTGGAGCCTTAGGTTGGGATCTGGGGCCCATTCTCTTTAGCTTTACTAGACAGTATATGCTTCACTAAAATTGTGCTAATTAGGTAATAACTAAACATCATGGTGGAAAGTATGATACCAACCACAAGATGAGATTTCATTTTCTCTAATGTTATCTTTGTGGATTCTGCCACCATTACAAGAAGTGAAGTGAAACAGGAGGGGAGTGGACTGTCTTGGATCCAGTTAGCCTTCTGTCATGTGCATAGACTATTTGTAGCTTTTCTCCTTTCTTCTCATTCTTTCAGATGATTTCTTTCATGTTGCAGAGCCAAAGAAGCAAAAGTTATATTAATGCAGTTATCTAAATTACTAATTGGGGCTGGTCTTTCCACCATAGCAATCACTGAAGAACAGTAGCCATGGCCTTCCGCTATCCCATGGCTGTGGGCCTCAACAAAGGCCACAAGGTGACTAAAAATGTGAGCAAACCAAGGAATAGCCACAGTGGCAGACACCTCACCAAACAACCATATTTGTGTGGGACATGATCCGGGAGGTGTGCAGGTTTGCCCCCTGTAAGCAGTGCAGGCATCGCACCATGGAGCTGCTCGAGGTCTCCAAGGACAAAAGCACCCTCAAGTTCATCAAGAAAAGAGTGGAGAGACACATCTGCACCAAGAGGAAGCGTGAGGAGCTGAACTTGTGCTGGTCACTATGAGGAAGGCAGCTACCAAGGACTGAGACCCTCTGGAATAAAGCTTTATGGAAAAAATTATTAACTGGTACTAATTTTAATGAACTATAGCTAGCTGGGCTATGTGATGAGTACCCTTGGCAATGTGGGAGTCACTGGGGATAGGCTCCATGCTGGTCACTTTATATGAAACAGTATACTCATTACTTGGAACAATACTATTACAAATCAAAATATGTAAGAAAACATGAAATGTTCTCTGATAGAAAAGATAAATAGAGCAGAGGAAAGAGAATCAATCTTAGCTTTAAAAATGTATATGTAAATGTAGGGAAATAAAGCTCCAACATGTTAGTATTTATTATCTCAGGAGGTGGAATTATAAGTAATTTTTTTATTTCCAGTTTTCTGAAGTGAATTCACTGTATAATGAAAACTACCATCAGAGTGTCGCTGGGTGAGGCTGGAGGCATGTGGCAGACAGTACAACATACAGCAGTAGGGCTGCAGTGTTGCAGGAACCCAGACTACATAGCACAGAGAGTGCTGGAGTTCTGTGCCTTCATGTCACGCCTCTGCGCAATGCCTTGTGGAAGTAGTGGGAGAGATTTGTGCTCCTTTCCTGAATACAGTAACTCATGAGAGGTTTCTTTGGTGGTGCTCCTGAATGCACAATGAGTTGTCTAGAGTAAATATGCACTTTCTCACTCAGCCCAGCCCAGGCATAAGCTGTTGAAATCTTGCTGCAAGAGATTTAAGTCAGCACCTAATAATGTGCGTATTTGTCTTCGCAGTGACCAGGAAGATACTGTGATTCCCTGTTGAGCCATCATACTTGAGTAACTGTCTGCTCAAGGAGCAAGGAGGGTCCTGGCTTTTATTTGATTATCAAATGTTTGGCCTTGGAAGCTTATTGCTCACTTGTTTAATCTCAGGTTCTGGAGCCTAAGATGGGTTGGGATTTTGGACCAAGCTACAGCCATTTCTGTGTTACTCTTCAGCTACTCTCCAGCATTGGTATATGTACACATGTGTGAGGATTGCTATTCCTGCACTGTGGTCCACCTTCACCTTGGAGTGTGTTCCTGGCACTCCAGATCCCATTTCTTCTGCTTGTTCTGTCCAATTTCTTCTGCCTTCACTTAACATTCTGTTCTAGCCTTAGCATTGCTCCTGTTTACTTTGGTTTTGGGGAGATACTAGGAGTACAGCTCACCTTCTCTGACTACACCTGGTTCTCAATATATATGTGTTGTGCTTGTGTGAGGAGCTTTTGCAG
Organism: Myocastor coypus; assembly: GCA_004027025.1. Lineage (NCBI taxonomy): Eukaryota > Metazoa > Chordata > Mammalia > Rodentia > Myocastoridae > Myocastor > Myocastor coypus. Next base: position 43,428 of record PVJA010005389.1, read on the forward strand.
ATTCTGTGTGCCTTTACTCAGAGATTCTAGGATTCGCAGGGACCTTCTTAGTTACAGGTGGGAAGAAAACCCTGTTCTTCCTCACCCTGTGAGTTGTTGGGACAAGGTGGATAGAGGCCAGGCTTCACCGAGAAGAGAACCCTGGCGCTCAGCTCAGGGTGTGATCAGCAACAGTGCTGGGCTACATGGATTGTCTCTGCATTTCCACCTGGGCTGGATGACAAGGTGTGCACTGAGCACTGCTACCCAGATGGCCTTGTCACATCCACTGCCCTCTGTGGGGAAGGGAATGCGGGGTCAAGTATGGTGGCCTGGCCTAGAGCATAGGGCATGGTTAGAGCCATGCTGTCCCTGCTTTTGCCCAGATTTGGTTTGGCCCCCTAGGGGAGGGTGTCGCATACTCACCCTCCTGAGCCACTTCCCAGTCCTGCCCCAGCCTCCTCCTGTGCCTGAGAACCTTGCCACTCAGGGGCTGCAGTCCAGATCCTGAGGCCAGGACTCAGCTGTCCTGGTCTTTGCTGAATGAGTATGAGTTGTTTCTCTCTGCATACAGTCATAGTTTTCTGTGAGCATCAGAGATGCACAGATAATTTCTGGCATTTCTTGCACCTCTGAGTTATGATAAAACATTTTGTAAGATGACCCCCTGCTGCAATTTCAAAAGCTGCCCAAGAACAGTCATAATTACAATTAAACTTGACCCCACTAGGTGCCGCTGTGGTGGCTGCAGTAGAGATTCTCCAGTTTTCTGTCCCTGGGGTCTTCAGTTCATCTTCTTTGCCCTCCTTGCTGCTTCTCTCCCCACACATAGTTTGCAATTTCTAAATTAAGGCTTTGCCTTGGAAAGGCAAGGAAATGTTCCACTCTACTGTGAACCAAAATCCCTTTGCTGTATAAGTAAATTTTGACTTTGCCACATGGTTGTCCTTGATTGTGAAACTCTACTTAAAATCACCTGTTTCCTCAGGTTTCCTGTATAGAAAGCCTGAGTCAGCCCCTCCCCCTCCTTCCAGGACCACTTTTCACGCTCTTAGTCACATGCCACTGTGTCTCTTCCCTGGACCTTCCTACCAGGCCTACTGCACAGTACTGTCTTAAAAAATTTAAAATATTTATTATAAAAATAAAATTTTTAGGGCCAGGGAGATAGGTCAGCAGCTTAAGTACCTGCCTGGCAAACACAAGGTCCTGAGTTCAATCCCCAGTTCCAAAAACAAAACAAAACAAACCAGCACTTGGGAGGCTGAGGCAGGGGGATCGGTGCAAGTTCGAGACCAGCCTGGGCTACAAGAGTGAACTTAAGACCAGCTTGAACTGCATAGCGAGAGCCTCTCTCAAAAACAATAAATAAATAAACAAATAAATAAAATTGTAAAAATATTGTTTTCTTGGAGCAACTTTAGGTGTACAGAAAGCTGAGTGGCCGGCCTGCAGAGGAGTGGTGCCCTCCCTCTGCTTGGGAGAAATGGGTGTGGTAGAGTGGAGGCCTGGGGTACCTGGAGCTCACATCTGTGTACAGCCTGCTGCTGTGCAGACAGACTTCTGCTAAAGACAGTGACAACTGAAGTGGTTGGGACAACAGGGATGGAGCAAGTGGGTGGAAGCCTGGTTTGCCCCTTCCTGTCCCCTGTGTAGCTTCCTGGATTCTCTCAGGCTTGCCTCTGTGCCCATTGCTGGCCAGGTCATGTTTGAAGGATCAGCTAAAATAAGGAAAAGGATACTTTCAGAAAATGATGGTGTGGGATTGTTGTCCGGAGCCGAAAGAAGCGACAAGAAGATCCAATGAATGTAGCTTCAGAGGTCTCACTGAGATCTGTCTCTCTCGAAGTGAGCCCAGAATTCCAGAAGCATCTCCTTTTTATTTAGGTCATGTAATAGAAAAATTATAGGAAGGAGAGGTCATAATCACCAACGTCTCAAATAAGGGTGGAGACATTAGGATCAGCTGTTACACCAATGTCTCAAGTAAGGGTGGAGACATCAATTAGGATAAACTGTTACTGCCTTTTTAAATCCTAGTTTTCTGAAATCCCCAAGTAACAGATTACAATCCACCCTAAGCTTTGTTTATTGTTCTTCCCTTCTTTAAGATGCTAGTTTCTTATCTCTACATGGGATGATGGAGTAGTTTACAAATTTTTTCATAAGGTACTCTGGAGTTTTATTTTTTGTTGTATATTATTTTTTAAGTGATAAAGGATGATATGCTATGAAGATATTGAAGAAGGTGACAGTTTATTATGAGCAAAGCTCCACTTTCTGTGACCATATTCTACAAGGCTAGTCAGTTTTTCCATCAAGCAAGCAGGTAATCCACTTTTGTTTTTTTAATTCCTGTTTTATCTTGGTCGGCTGATTTTTGTTTAATTATATTGGTACACCTTAGAGACACATAATGATCACATTCATTCATTACACATAATGATTCATTCATTATACCTACATGCTACACTTCTTTCCCCATTCTCCTGCCTTCCCTTTAATCCTTCTCCTTATTTACAAAAGCTTTGCATCCACTTTATTTCTTTTTTTCCTCTTTTTTATTTCTTGTCCCTTCCTCTCCACCTCCCTATTCAAACATTTTCTATTTCACAATACCTATTACACATTTTGGTCCTTTTTAAAAAATACACTTTGTGATTTCTCATGTTAGAGAGACAATGCTATATCGACATGTGTGTCCAGTTTATTTCACGTAAGAGCATGATGTCAAGTGCATCTATTTACCTAGAAATGCCTCGAAAACAAAATATTATACTTTTAAAAAAAATTCCTTTTCTTCACCTGATGATGCTGTCCTCAGAGCTGACCTCCTGAAAGAAGCATACACAAATGAAGTGTTAAAGCTGAGTGCAGTGCTGTGTGCTATGGTCCCACCTGCTGCTCAAGAGGCTAAGGCAGAAGGGTCATTTGAGTCCAGAACTTCAAGACATCACAGCAACAAAGTAAAGCCCTGATAAACACTGAGATAATAGCTGCTTCCTTTGCAGGGGCTCAGCTTGAAACTGGTGTCCTGATGAGGACAGAGCCTCTCAGGCCAGCTCCATGATGGAGGGGTTTCAGGACCTGGTGCCTGTGGCCTATTCTAGCCTTTTTGTGTTTATATGTATTTTCTGTACAACTACGTAATGGTAGTAGAATATGGTGTTTCGGGGGTGGGACGGGACAATAAAAGGTACCTGAAGACTGTCAGTTCCACAGCTTTCATTTTCTCCACTTTTCTGTGTCTGTACGGACTAATGGGTTTCATTTTGGCATACTCAGTTATACATACAACACAGTCTGCTTATTTTCAACACTTCCCTTTGGCTCTTTCCTTCTCCAAAAAAATATGTGTTTTTGCACATATTTCCCATGACTTACTTTTACCCAGCTCTTCCCTCTCCCCTTCCTCTTATCTACTAATAGTCTCCCTGCTACTTCTTTGTCATTGTTTTTACATTCCACATATTGAAGAGAATATGTGATAGTCATATGTCTGAATTTGGCTTATTTCACTCAACATGATAATCTCTGAATCCACCCATTTGTTTGCAAATGCCAGAATTTAGTCATGTGGCTGAATAGCTTCATGGTATGTATATGTTCTTTGTCCATGAGCTGTTGTGGAACATGCTCCAGTGTGCCGGTATCTCTATAGTCTGCTGGTTTTGCTTTGGGTGTGTATCAAAGAGTGGTTAAGCTGGGTCAAATGGTGGCTTCACCTTTAGATTTGAAGGAACTCTGGTACCAGCTTTCACAGTGGCTGTGCTAATTACATTCCCACCAGCAGTGAAGAAGAGTTCCTTCATCTCCCAACATCCTTGCCAGCATTTACTGTTTTGGTATTCTTGATGACAGCTATTCTGACTGGGGTGAGATACAGTCTCATTGTTGTTTTGATTTGCATTTTCCCATAACTTTCACTTTTGGTAGAAACTGAAAAAAGAACCTAAGATATTCAGAAAAAGACTGCAGAGGCAAATTTTTGAGGGGTATTTTTTATTATAAATTTAATATGTTTAATGAAAAATCACAATGAAGTGCCGAGAAAATGTTTGTCAATATAAAAATTTTAGCAGCATTTCCATAGTTTCAGGCTCTAACATTAGTCAGACTTCTTCCCTCTCACTATCAAAAGAGAAGATGATCCAGTGGACTATAGGAGAGCGTTGGGATGTAAAGGCATCAGGAAACCCTCAAACCCAGTGTATTTTCTAATATTTCAACTCCCTGAGCTCCCAGATTTCTAAACACAGCAAAAGCCTCAGTGACTTTACTGTCTGAGACAGGAATTCTGTGGTGTGGGCTGCAGGGTGGAAACTCAACCGGACTTGCTATGTAGTGCATAGTCACACCCCTACATCAGTACATTCTCCACGCTGGTGACAATGAAAGGCCACTGTGGGGCTAAGCAGGATCTGGTATGTGGCAGCAGTAGTGCTGCTGTGGGATGTGGTGGGGGACCAAAGCATGACACAAACATGAGGAGCGGCTGGTGCTTGACCACACACCCTGCTCTGGTGTGAGCTTGAGCTTGGCTGGTCTTCCTCTATCCCAGGCAATGGGAATGAGCATGGGAAGGAAGACAGGCAAAGTGAAATTAATACTGGCAAACTACTCCCCTGCTTCTTTGGTACTTTCCAAAATTCTCTGCTCAAAAAAGTATAAGGGAACCACACCATTAAAAAATTACAGTTATAAGTACTGTATTTACAAAAACAAGTATGATGTATTATACAATAATTGATACACAGCATATGAACACATTTGTCAGTGAAAGCACTGGCAACCTCTTGTCCCAGCATTAACAGTTGCACCTATGTACACTTGCCCAAGTTTGTGTTGTGTCTCTCACTCATCTTGTAGTATATTAAAAGGGGAAAATATTTGCAAAAAAACTATTTTCCAATCTACACTTTCTTCTGTAAAGTTCTTAACATTTGCCACTGAAATCATTATGTACACAATTTATTAATACTGAATTCTAGGAAATAATCTCTACTCCCATTGTGAATATGTTTGCAATGCTACCTATTCTATGTATACAATGTATATTTAATATATAAGTAATTGTGCCACTTTGTACCACGAGACAGTTTAATACACATTACTATGTACAGCAGTTCCATTAGTTCTGATGGTGCATCACCATAGCCTGGTCGAGTGGTGTGGGAGGAACATCTGACAGGGATGTGGAGAGGTGGCTGGGGACAGCCCATGTGTGATCGGTCATGTGTGGATGACGTGGGCGCACGCCTTCCACACACCTGTGCTGCACTGAGCCGTTAGTGGTGTACTAGCTGGAAGACCACAGATCACACATATGGAAGGATCCCATACATGAGGAGAGCCATGATTGCAGCACTGAACAGGCCAGCCACGGGGACAGTCACAAACCAAGCCACAAAAATGTTCCGGAAGAGGCGCCAGTCCACAGCCTTGTGGGAGCGGATCCAGCCCACAGCCACCACCGAACCCACCTGCAGAAGCACAAACACTTTAATGTGAAAATATGACCCATAGTGGTCTAAAGGTGAGGCACAAAGTCTATATTCAATGAAAATAAACAGGCTAAGCACAGAAATAAATGTTATAAAATTGCTACTTATTCCTGTTTGTCTTAAAAATAGTTTTAGGTCTTACGTGTAGTTGTTTTAGGGTAATTCTATTCAATATATACTTTTGTTGTCCTTTTTTCACCTACATTCTCCATTAATGAAGATTAGATCTATACTGTTGCGGTAGTTGATATACATTGTGTCACCTTGATGTGGGAGGCTTGGCCTGATCCACTCAGAGGTGCCTAGCCTTGGAAGCCCTGACCGACCAAAGGATGGTGAGGGCTGGCCCTGGGGCTTGATTAGTTCCACCCTAGGGAGCTATTGGGTCTTCCCTGGGGCACAATTGTTTCTGCCTTGGGGCGTGGTGCAACATGCAATAGGCTGCCCCAGAGGCTCAGCACAAAAAGTGTATGTGGAGGAGGTGAGGCAGGCTTCTCAGCTGGTCGCCTCACTGCCTGTTGTCTCAACTCCTTGAAGAAGTCCTGGTGTTCATCAAGCCACTTTGCAGCTGTGCCACTTGGAGGAGCTTGATCTTCATGGTGTAGCACAGGTCTTCTCAGTTAACGCAAAAGGAAGAGAGGCTTGATGGATGCCACAGCTGTTGCCCCTTGGCTCTTCATTGCTTTCTGCTGCTACGAACAGCTGCTGTTTGCCTTGGAGTCAGTGATGTATGGATTGAAACCTCCACAAACTCTGACCTAAATAAACCTTTCCTACAAAATAATCTCCTTCCTTCATTTTGAGTGTTGGGTATTGTCCCAGCAACAAGTAAAAAGTAACTATGACAATTGTCAATAGTAACTCATAAAATGACAGTTATAAATAGGTGAAAGTCAGACTATTAAAAATAGGTGAAAGTCAGAATATTAATTATGACTTTTTTTTTTGGTCTTTTTGGGATAGGGTCTCACTATGAAGTTTAGGCTGGTCTTGAGCTCACACTGATCCTCCTGCCTCAGCCTCCCAAGTGCTGAGATTATAGGCATGTGCCACCATGCCCAGCTCGATCTAAGTGTTTTTTTCTAAATGTTTACAGCTCATTTTTTTTGAATTTTAAAAAGGAAGATGACTTTTTTTTCTCCCAGAAAATGATCACAGTTGGCAAATAATGCCCACACCACTTCATAAGAGGACTGTCCCAGATGAGTTGGAGTATGAAGAACTCCATAAAATATACTTTGTCTCTCTTGATCTCCAAATATTTAAGAATTAGAAGTGGCTAATGAAATTCAAATAGGTGACATAAAGCATCAGTCTCAATTGCTGTCTCGGCAGGCTCTGGGGATGGGGCCAGCACTGCAGGCCTGGGGATTGAACTCCTGGCCCCTGCACTTGCTTGTAGGTGTTCAGCCACCTATCTTGAATACTGTTGGGTCTAGTGAACATACTTTATGGCATGACTATGATAATCCCTCTTAGCATTTCCCACATCATGCTAGGCAGCAATGGTTTTTCTACTCTATGGATTGGGTAGGTTCTATTGGTCCCCAGGAATCAGCACATCTACAGTCATTAGCTTGTGAGAATGAATTCTGGAATTTTCCCAGCAGTGGAAAGCTGATATAACATAAAGTTACCACTGTCACTATTTTTACATAGACAAGTTAGTGGTGTTGCTGTGCGACCTTCACCACCGCTCATCTTGATTGTTCTCATCCAAAGAAACTTGTCCCTTATAAATCACTGTGCAAACAAATGGTAAGGATAGTAATAACGAGCAAAGTAAATTAAAAAACAGAAATAGTGAAGAAGGAAGAGAAGCAATCCTTTTCTCCACCTCTAGCACCGACTTTATTTTTTATACTTGATGAGGTATGTTAGTCTCTTCTCATCACTTTAATTTTTAGATTATTTTGTATTCTTGATAATTTATTCTACAAAATAATCTCCTTTTGTAAAGTTCTACAAAAAAATTCTGCCTGGAGTGTGAATTGTTATAAAACCTAGTTTCCTATCTCACCAAACAATAAATCTCCTTATCAGCTTGTGTTCTCTTTCTCTCTCTCTCTCTCTCTCTCTCTCTACATATATATATATATATATATATATATATATATATATATATATATATTTCAGCAAAGTTTGGGGCCTTGTGCATCTACATTATACATAATTCTTTTTTAAAAAAAATTTGTTTATGTTATGGCTGGCCCAGCCTGCCCTGGGTGTGGGGCTGGCATAGCATGTGGTGCCAGGGATGGAACCGTGGTTGGTCTCTGTGGTTGCCTAAGCAGGCACTTTAGACTGCTGACCTATCTCTCCAGCCCTACATTATACATAATTCTTATGAAGATTCTTTTGCTATAATTCGATTAAAAATTATTACATTTTTCTGACTAGTGACTGTTGATAAACAAGCTATAGAGTTTTGCATTTTTGTTTTGGATTTGGTCATTTTTATTCCAGCATCTTTCTGAACATGAGTTCCAGGGGACCTCTCCATTTGGGATGGAATCTAAAGGATACTACATTTGACAACATCTATATGCCTATCCTGGGTTGAGGCTCCTATGTTGAGGCTCTCTGAAACAAGGCCCTGTGTGGCTAGTGGGGTAGACAGTAATATAGGAGGATTTGTGTGGTCCTACTGACCCGTTAAAATTTTATATCCACATTCATAGGTAGATACACCTACTGTTTGGGATATTTTAAATTTGGTTTTGGTATGAGGCAGTTCTGCATCTGCTCTATGGAATGAAAATTTCCCTTTTGTTTTACTGTTTTCCACCTACATTGTGGAAATGTATATATAAAATGAGAATTATGTCTTTTAAAAATGTAAACGACCTAATAAATTCTTATAGGAGTCAAATGTGCCCCACCCATCTGGTTTTTGGATAATTTCCTTTATTGCTCTAGCCAGATTTTCCATTTTTTCCTACTGACTGAACATACCTAGAACATAATGTAACCACAGTGGCTGTTCTCACGTGGATCAGTTGGTGGCATCAGGCACACCCATCCTAGGCATCACCACCATCCCATCTCCAGATTATTCCCATTATCTAACCTGAAACTCACGTTGGGTGGTATTTCTATTATACATATTTTTGCAGGAAAGAATTCATTTCATAGGAGTTTTCAACCTTTAGCTTAGAGATGTGTGGTTTCTTCCATAATTAAAGCAGTTTTCTGAAATCCTGGCACAATGGACACCCACAGTGGCAGCTGCTCAGAGGCAGAAAGCTCTCTTGAGCCCAAGAGTAGGAGGCCAGCCTGGGCTGTGACCAAGATCCAAGTTCTAACAAAGAGAAAAACCACAAAGTCTTCTATATATGTTCACAGAATGTTTTTCCTAACTTTTCTTTTTTGATGTGACTGGATGTATTATTAACCACTGTCCACCATCTTTGTTTTAAGGTTTATTTTTCTTTTACATTTATTTTATCCTTCGCATCCCTTAGTTTTTAGTTTTTACTATTCTGTTCTTTTTTTTTTTTTTGTTGTAAAATCCTAACTTGAATATTTGCTTATTTTCCTTTTGATCAATTAAGCTATTTAAAGATATGAATTTTCATTTTAGTACAACTTTGGTTGTATAGACTTTGTAATTTGGACCTACAGACAGATACACAGACATGGTTAGTCTTTATTAATTTCTAAGAAAGCTATCATTGTATTTTTTTTTAAACTTCCTGTTTAACTGATAAAAGATCACAAAAGAGCTAGCATGGTGACATACTTGTAGTCTCCAGCTATCTACAGGGCAATATAGTGTGAAAGGATTCCAAGTTTAAGGCCAGCCTGGGTAACTTAGGGAGACCCATCCCAAAAAAGAAACAAAAGCATGGGAGATGTTGCTCTACACTCCCTGTATTTGATCCTCAGTGCCACCAAAAACAAGCGAAAGAGCAGTACAAGTGCTCCAAAGTGATGCATTCTTATTTCAACACTAAAGTCTCTGTCTCTCCCTTCTCTCCCTCTGCCTCCCTCCCTCCCTCTCCATCTCCCCCTCTCCCCTTCTCTCTCTGTTTTTGTATTTTAGGGAAGGGTCTATAGGGTGTTCAGGATCTCACTACTAGATCAGACTTACAGTGATCCGCCTGTTTATAGCCTCCCAAGAGCTGGGATTACAGATTCATGCCACCATGCCCAGTCTCAATTGCTGTTTTAGCAGGCCTCAGGGGTGGGGCTAGCCCAGTAGGCCCAGGGATTGACCACCCCCTAACGTCTGCTTGCAGGTGCTTTAATTTGCTGAGATATTTGGCTGGCCCTCAGTGATTAGATGTTGTGGATAACATAACTTTTGCTTTTAAAAAGTTAGAGACTTGGATGGGCCAAATAGCTCAACAGATTAAAGCACCTGCAAGCAGGCACAGGGGCCAGGAGTTCAATCCTTAGTATTAAAGAAAAGAAAGGGCCTTTACAAATATATTGTTTAAAAGTTTAGTACTTCCATTTCATTTATCTGAAGCTTGGGTATTAAGATTTCTGAGTTTTGGCTAACAGCTTTGACCTTATTTAGTTATTTTATTTGGTGCATCAAAGTTCCAGAAGACTAAATTTTCATTGCCGATGCTATTTTCTGTGGATAGGAGATGGCATTCATCACTGTGCCCAAACTTCCCTTGGATAAACTGAGGGAGACTGCTGTTTAAAGCCCTGGTAAGGTACAAACAGCCACAATGTTATGAATGAGCACAGGAGTCAGGGAGCAAGGGTTAGAAATTAATTTAGAAATGATCATTCTATTTTAAAACCAGTGTGTTTCCTACATGTAGTTACAAGTGGAAAGCTAGCTGGAATAATCTACATTGTCAATAGAAACTGACTGAATTCACAAAAAGAATGATCTCAACCTAGCCCAGTATAGAACTGAAGGTCTGACTGCTCTGAATTCCTGTAGAAGAGCTCACAAACCAGCGCTCATTCAGTTGTCACCAAGGCTTCCGTGTTAGGGCTGAAGACAAAAGTGGGTTCAGGTTCACAGAAATGAACAGTTAGCTTGTCAGTGAGACACACTGGAGGACACTTGTTTTTAAGGCTAGTTTCTACTTCTTTAATGAAGACTTTGACCTTCATTGGTCACCGTGAAAATCTAACAAACTGAGCTCTCTAATAGGAAGAACGTATGAAAGAATGTATGAAACCAAAACGCTTCTAGAGAGTAAAGCTCACAACTAGAGCGGGTTGTCTTATGTGTGCCTCTGGATAAAATGTGGTAACACTTTCTATTTACCTTTCATATCATATATTCAGCTAACATTTGTATTGCTAAGCATTTTAAACAGATAGTAACAAAATTTAAACCATACACTTAGCTATATTCACTTAGCAGGAAGCATAAATAAATGAAATCTACTTGGATACACTGGAAGCTCATTCTAAATATAGTTTTCATGCTTTTCAACTTTATCCCTCTTTCTGATGAATGACAAACTTAAAAATCAATCACAACATAAATATTCTAAAAATCTGCTATGATTCAGTTATGATGTTATGTGACACCCACACTGCCTCTGCTCCCCACCCCCCTTGATGCTATCCAGGGCTTCTCCTGTTGCTTATGTGTGGTACCTGGGCTCTATCATGTGGAGGAAGCACAGGCCAGCCACTGTGACCCCTAGCACCCCGACTTCCAGGCTAATGTGAAGGTTGCTCCCCACTGTACTGCAGGACTCTCAGAAGTCTACATCTGTGGCATCAGTCTACAACCTATAATCTCATATGGGCTCACCAGTTTATAGTTAATTATTAAAGAGACAAAGACTCTCCATAAAAGCCCTTTCTGTAGAAAGATGCTTTACAAGCATCATTTCCTTCTTGAGTTTGCCAAGAACTCTTTTCACTCTCATAGTTTTGTACTATGAAATATTTCAATGAGTGTGTGCTTCTGTGGCAACTTTTACTTTTTATTTTTTATGGTGCTGGGGATGGAAGCTAGGGCTTCACTCATGCTAGGCAAGCATTCTACCACAGAGCTACATCCCCTTGAGAACGCTTCAGTGACCAACAGGAAAGAGCCCTAGCCCCTCTCCTGCCTTTCTCCCCACCTGGAGAGCAAAGCTGGGCCACACCTCTGGCAGCTCCCAGGACAGGCTCTAGATCTGCCACTTGCTGCAAGCTGCTAGCTTTTCTCTGCCACAAGGCTGGCACCTGTGCAGGGTACGTTAGCCCTCACTCCAGAGGTTCTGGGGACACCTACCTATGTGAGTATTCCCAGAGCACATGCCACAGTGCAGCAAATATGACTTGGTATGACTGAGGTTTGGTGACCCTAGTGATGACCGGATTGTCCCAGAGGAGCACACTGAGCCCATTTCTGTCACCTGCTAGCTGCAGGATCTCTGGAAAGTGATGAACTCTGAGGCCTGTTTTTCTCCTCTGTGCACTTGGAGTAACAGATCATTTCACGGTGTGGCTATGGAAAGGTGTTGTGTTTCTCCTTTGTGCAAAGCCAGAGGCAGAGTGCCAGGCATGCCGCAGACACTCAGCAAGACACTCATTTTTATAATGAGCATTCATGGAAACAGGTTTTCCTGTATATCACAGCAGAGGATCAAAAGACAGTGCACTTCTTCCTAATAAGGCTAGCCTTCATGCTGTGCATTACACATGTGAGCTCACTTTGAGCACTCACACATGCTCCTGTCCTCAATACCAGAAGCACCGGGTCACTCGCACTTAGCTGGCATTTGCTTATCAGCATGTTGGCTGGGATTTGAGGGCATGGGTAGTGTACTGATGGTGTCTACCTGTGGCTGCTGAATCCCAGTGGGGCCTGTGACAGTGGTTCGTGCACAGTGGGGACTCATAAGTGTTTTCTATATGAATGCGGGACCATCAGATGGTCGCTTTTGCCTTCTGAGGTTGTCGAGTACTTCTGTATGTAAGAGGCCCCTGGGGGACATCTAGCATCATCTCCAGATTCTGTGTAGACCTGGGCTATGAGAGTCAGGGCCTCTTCCGGCGCCTCTATGGTATAAGCCTGGAATCCTGAGCTGCCCAGCTCCTCTCACACTGGCACCACGGCCTCTTACACAGCCTGAGTCATGTTAGCCGGCACCCCTCACCTGCCCTTTACTCCAGGTGACATCCTCACTCTGAACATCATAGGAGAGACAAAACTGAGCCCCTGTGTCTTACTTCATGTTTCTGTTTATCCATCTCTATTCCTACTGCCCCTGTCAATGGCCAGCATTGAGTGCTGCCATTTTAGAATATGGCTGGGCATGTGACCTGATGCAAAATCCGATGTGGAGAAAAGAGAGTGGCTGGGACATGGACACACACACACACATACATGTGTGCACGCACGCACGCACACACACACACACACACACACACACACACACACACACACACACACGGCCTGGTGCTTTGACCTGGGAAAGCCCCACAATGAGGCTTCACCAATGGTCAGCCCAAGGATAGTCAGAGGGAAGCCAGTGCCACAACTACCTAGAGGTGCTCTGGAGGCTTTTGAACAGGAACCACACAGAAAGGACAGCTGCTTTTCCTTGGTAGGCACCAGGGTGCCTGCCTACCTTGCAGTGCGTGGTGCTGACAGGCAGCCCAATGTTGGAGGCGATGACCACCGTGAAGGCTGAGGCCAGTTCGATCGTGAAGCCGCTGTGTGCAGGGAAACAGGAAGATACGTCACAGACAGCATGTGCCACCCCAGCACTGCATGCACAGGGTCCCTCCGAACACTCTGGGTGGTTGCTACTGGGCCAGACTGATACAGCACCAGAGGGCTGCAGCCTGACAGCGAGTCATAGCATGGCCAGACTCAGGGCCAAGCACCACGTGGGCCGCTGTCTCTGATCTAGTTCTCACACACTGCAGGGAACTAGGTCAGGAGCTCCTGCTATGGACTGTCATTTAAAAGGGGAATGAGGTAAGCTACGCACCTGTTTTTACAATGTGTGATTACAAAAAATGAATTTTTCTAAGATGATTAATCAGTGTTCTGAAAGAATCTTCTGTTAAAATATGTTTCCAGAGGGAAAACTGAAAAGGTGAAAGAAAAGAAAATGGACACTTCCAGTGTTGGAAAGGGACAGAGAAAAAAAGATTTCCCAAAATGGGTACTTTCAACTTATAGTTTGAAAGTTCTCAAAGTTCTTTAATCTCTAATGAATCCCAAGACCAGACAATAGATTGACCACATAGAAAGCCCTCTAAACAGTGGCCACACCAGCCCTGGTGACTGGTCTAGAGGAAGGATGCACAAGGTAGCCTCAGAAAGAGGGCAGGAGAGAATGGGCATGGCTAAAGTGTGGTGTGTGTGTGTGTGTGTGTGTGTGTGTGTGTGTGTGTGTGTGTGTGTTACTAGGGATTATAACTGAACCCAGCAATCACCAGAGCAAAATATTAAAATTTTGAGATAGATCTTGCTGAGTTGACCGGGCTGGACTTGAATGTGTGATCCTCCTGCTTCAGTTTCCAGAGCACCTGGAATTCAGGTAGGTGTCACCATGTCTGGCTGTCCTTCAGATCTCAGAAGTTCCCTGCAGGCCTGCACGTTAAGGGGTGGGCCCCAGCGTGGTGTGGCTGGAGGTGGCTGAACCTGAGTGAGGCCTGGTACAAGCAGGTCCCAGGGATGGGACCGAGGCACCTGGCCCTCCTAACTCCTGTGCATCCTGGCTATGAGACAGCAGTTGTGCTCTGCCACATACTATGGCCAAGATGGCCAGAGTCCAACCCTTGCATAGTACAACCTTTCACACTGTGAGCCTAAATAAGCCTCTTCTGTCTTTTTCTCCCTCTGTGTGTCTCTTCAGTATTGGGGATTGAACCCAACATCGCACTGATACCACACCTTCAGCCCTTTTTAAATTTTGAGACAGGGTTTTTTCTTTCTTTTTTTTTTTTTTTTTTTGGCTAGCTCAGGCTGCCTTTAGGGCCTGTCTAGTGTGGCACATGGAGCTGGGAATTGAACAGGGATCCCCTGTGCTGCAATGGGTTTGCCCACGCAGGCTTGACACAGTCTTTCTAAGTCACTGAGTTGTACAGGCCAGCCTCAAACCTGCAATCTTTCTGCCTCAGCTTTGCATAGGGCTGGGGTTATAGACATGTCCAGCTTACCTTTCCTCTTTCAGCAGATTATTTTAGGTGTGTGTAAGGGACAGAACACTAACACAGAGGCCAGGCAGGCTCTACGGCACCTCTGCAAGGTGGGGTGGGGGAGGGCTGGAGAACCCTGAGAGCTGCCATGGGCTCCTGAGCCCCCTCAGGGTATTAGCCTCTCCCTTGCTGTTCTAGCTTCTCTATTCTCTGAATCACACTGCAGCTCTATGGTGAGGGGCAGGGGTCTCACCCTCCCCACCACACCCCTGCAGGTGAGCACACCAGCACCCCACCTGCCTTCCCAGGGCCCTCTGCCTACCTGGACGGGGTGATGGGCGTGAGGTCTTTCCCCATGGTCTGGATCACTCTCCTCCCCCAGACCCAGAGACCCGTGCAGATGCCAACTCCTCCATAGAACAGCAGCCAGATGGGTGTGGCTGCTTCCTGCATTACTCCACCCTGCTCGTAAATCAGCCACAAAGCTACCAGGGGCCCAATGGCATTGCTGGAAAAGAAAAAAAAAAAACTGTCAAACAGATCTGCAGCATCTGGCCAGCACCCCTCACCCTCAGCTCAGAGGAGCGGAAGGTCTGGCTGTAGTTTGGCCCATGGGATAGTCTGGTGGTGACAACAAGGGTCATTTCATTGCAGATAGGAACACAGAACAGCACTTAGCATCTTGGCTGTTTCGACAGGTACAGTTTAGTAGTATTAAGTATACTTACACTGCCGTGAAAAAGGTTGCCAGGACTTTTTCATCTGAAATATGAAACTGCTCTAGACAGTTCCCTGTGGCTCTCCCTGGCCTCCCTCCTGCCTTCTACCCTGTGACTCAGGCCTCCTTTAGATCCCTCATCTGGGAGAATTGTGCACAGTGCGATGTCTTTAGGGGTCACTGCCGATGTAGCACAGGCCAAAATTTCCTTCCTTTCTAAAGGGTCACATTTGTTGTGTGAATCTTTGCTACATTTACTTATCTGTGCTCACTGCACACCTGGGCTGCTCCCATCTCTGTCATAAGTACTGCTACTTTGACTGGGGGTGTATATACCTCTCTCTCTGAGACTCTGACTTCAGTTTTTTGGGACAGGTACCCAGAAGTAGGTTGGCAATATCCAACAGTTCTAGTTGTTTTTTTGAGGACCCTCGATACTGTTTTGTTTCCCTGCCCATAGTGCACAGGGGGTCTGATTCTTCACATCCTAGCCAGCAGTTACTTGATAGCTTCTCAATAGGCACTATCTTAATGGGTTTGCTATTTATCAATTTACTCATAAGTGCTGGAAAAATAATAGAAATAACCTCATAAGCATGTCCTTTTTATCTTTTATTTTTCCTCAGGTTTCTCCCCAGTCTGAAGCTCCCTGCTGCTGTCTGCTGCTACCTTGGGGAGGAGCTGTGGGCTGAGGCCCCACTGCGAGTGTGTGGTCAGTGTTTAGGCTACAGTGACAGGAGCCCTCTGCCTGGCCTTCGTGGCTATGTGGAGTGACACAGGGGTGCTGGACACGTCCTCTCACTTGTCTCCTCCAGCCCAGCTCTGCAGGCAGCATAAGGTCCAGGGTCTTGTGGTCTTCTGCTGTGGCCCCTGGCAGGTAGCCTCACTTCTGAGCTCCCCCGTCCTGAAGGTCATGCTTACTGAGCTCAAAGGGCTGCCTCTCAGAGGATCAAAACAAGTCACAAAGGACTTAGTTCGGAGGGCTGCTATGTTTCACTGCCTGACTTCACTGTCAGGCTATTTTCTAGACCTTTTCTTTCCTCAGATGAAAACTAGTCCCCACCCTGTGAGCAGTTATTCCAGGCTCTGATACTCTGGAGCAGCCACTGCCTGGACTCCTGAGGCTGCAGTACTGCTTTGGGGTGATCTGTGACTTTTCCACACGTATTTCTCTGGTCTTCCCAACCACAGATCCACCCTGAACATCAGAGACAGCTAACCTCTACCGAAGAATTCCTAAGACAAGGGAGAGGATGGGGGATGATGTATGAGGCAGACAAATGTGTGGTAAGATAGGGCAGCAGACAGCACCCCAAATAGGAAACCCCAGAAACCTCCATAGGAGTGTGGGACAGATGCCCAGACATGTCTGTCAGCACAGCTTCCATGCCAAACAGCAGAGGGGAAGCTGGGTATGGAAAGTTACACAGATGCCAGGCCTGGGATGCAAACATGGCGAGAGCAGCGCCTGGCCAGCTGGGAAGAAACATCAGTCTGAGGGTAGAGAGGACAACAATCACTATGGCGTTCCGGTTGCAGGCATCGAGGAGCGTCCTTGTGGGAATCCCTGTGCCTGCCACTAGTCTTAACCCCTTTCGAGACCAGGAAGGTGGACACCCTGAAGGTTGCTCAGCCAGATCTAAGAAGAGAAGATTCAAAGGGCATGTCTGTCCTGTCTGCTCAGAGATGGATAGGGCAGGCCAAGGCAGGCGGTCCCTGTGCCTCTGCTCAGGCAGACAAACTGCCATACTGCACTGAGGCTGTGGCTGGGCGCTGACCACACAGCCTGAACACGCATTTGCAGAGGAGAGGACAGGCAGCCACAGGCTGGGGTCCAGTCTGGAAGCTGGGACTGCTGATGCACTGGTGACCCTGCCAGTGGCCCCCAGAGTGCTGCATGTCCTGCCTAAGTAGTTGGACCACTGCCACCACCGCTGCCCAGGATTGGGGCAGTTAAGCCCCTCACTTTTGTGCTGATCTTTTGGGTTCCAGAGCACCCCCCCCCCCACAGCAGTGAAATGGGCAGTGTGTGGCAAAGCTGCCTGGCAGTAAGCAGGACCTTTCAAGCACAAGATCCCAGGGCCACTCACAGACTCTATGAGCTGTGGTTGGAACAGAGGACACAGATACCAGGAGGAGCCCGCTCTTAGGACTCTTCACAGCAGCCCACTCTGGGTCTTCTAGAGCACTTTTATTTTTGTTCTTTTTCTCTTGCTCAACCCAAGTTTGCTCTGCAGAGCTGGTTTCTCCTGACCCCATCACCGCTCACTTTTCAAATCAACTTTTGGCACTGTTTTGGGCTCATTGGGTCCAATTGTTGTCCAAGGCAAGAAGGACCTGGAATGTTTACCTGGTGAGCCATTTCTAAAGGAACTCCCTGACAGTAGTAGGTGCTCATTAAACATCTGCTGACTAAAATGGCTAGAAGTTTAATATTTTGTTTGCAAGTCTGAAGGTACCTTTTAGTAACAAGTCAAAAGTTGTAAATGAATAAAGACTTAAAGCAGTATTAATGACAGCTTCCAGGTCAGTGGATACAAAATCAGCTGCTGCAAATACCTCAACATTCCCTGCCATTTCCCACAATCCTCAGGGCTCAGAGCCTAGAACCTGGCCTGGCCTCCACCTCTCACCTTGCTGTCCTTCATTCCCAGGGTCCCCTGCCTGCATGACCCCTCACAGGCCTTACCCACACCCAGCCTGGCCTCCCTCTGGACACAGGGCCTGACAGTGGCCACATTCCCTGGACATTACAGGGCTCTGAAGTGTGAACCCTGGCCAACTCGCCTATCAGCAGTGCACTTTCTTGAGCAGCAGAACAAAGGACCCAACCTGCTGCTTTGCTTTCCCATACTTAAGCCAACCTGTCACAAATCCTGGGGATCTAGTGCCCTGACCTCCCTACAGACCCCGTGCCATCATCTCTTATTGAACAACTTCAGCAGGCTCCTAACATGTCTCCCATGGAGTCCCAGGGAAGCCAGAGTAAGCATGCTTGCTGAGCATGCATCAGTAAGTCTCTGCCCCCCTTTCATGGCATAAAATTCCCTCCTTCCATCTGTCTATGCTGTGTTGCCCAAGAAGGTCCCAACTTCTGCACTCATTACTCTTCTTGTCTCAGTCTGTGAAGCAGTGGCTTGGAGGTATCTGCATCAGCCAGTAGATGAAAAGGTCCTTCCTGAGTCCACCTGGCTGCATTCACTGTCCTGCTCTTCCCAGAGCACCCCGGCCTACTCCGCCTCTGGCCTCTAGTCCATGGCCTCTTCCCACAGTGCTCTTGGGCACTCCTTGACACACTCAGCACACCCTGCCGTGGTCTGCCTCTTGATTCCCTCTGTAGCCTTTCTTGTTGCCTGGCATGCAATGCATGCTGTCACTGTGCCCTCTGCCTCAGTGTGCTGCTCTACCCTGGCACCCACCGGCCCCTCGTTCACACTTGTTGAATCTGTGAACTTCCTCACCTCACATCGTTGCCACCATGAGCAAAGGATCCAAAGCAGGCAGTGAGGACCTGCAGAAAATGGAACAGGAGGTGGACCTCAGCTACATCCTTCTCTTCCTTTTCTTCTTCCACAGGGTCTTCTCGAGGCTGGCCTGGCTCTGTGAGCTCAGATGCCAGCTTCATTTCCACATCACCTTCTTCTGCCTCGATCTCTGCTTCCGCTACTGCATTACAGTAGCTGGAGTAGCTGTCATAACGAAGTCTTTTCTTAGAATAGGACACAGTGTCCCCCACCAGCTTCTCACTGTCCTCGGGGGCTGAGGACACATCAGCGGCCTTGAGGGTGGGGTGGACAGGCAGGCCACAGATGGCCGCTGTGTAGCAGGTATAACTGTTGTTCCTCCGCAGCAGCCTGTAGTTGTTCTCCTGTGCCTGTTTCTCTTCAGGGCCCCTGTCTACGTGGATTTTGTGCAGCAAGTCTTTGTAGAGCCCCGAGTCCTTGTGTACGGTGTGGTACACATGGCCATCACTCCTTGTGTGGCCATCAAAGCCAAAGGTGCCATTGGAGACTGGTGACTTTGCAGAGCCGTGGGTCATAGAAAGTGCCCGTCCTGAAAAGGAGTTAACAAAACCTATGACTGTCCAGCCTTCTGATAGAAATCATATCTGAGGGAAATGTCCCCACTTCCTGCCAGAAAACATGTCTGAGGGAAATTTCCGTAACATTTCATGGCTCTGAGCCCCACAAATTGGATTATGGGTGATTGAAATTCTTTTCCCTATGGATTTTGTACAGCAAGGACATGGCAGGAAGTTAAAACCAACCAACCAACCATTGCTTACAAACAACCAGGAGTTAGAAATAGTAAATGGCAGCACAAATATGCTATTGAAATACTGCTGGAAGGTAGCTTCCAGAAAGGACCACATTCTTCCCTGTTTCTAGGTGTCAATAAAGAGAGATGCTATAAGGAATTTATTTTAGCAAAACTTGGCACATTTGGCAAAACCGCACACAGATGAGAGATATGCTGGTGTTCCTTAACAGGTCATTAGGGATTGTCAGGGGAGTCTTCAGATCAGAGGCAGAATCAATTTACTTGGCTGGAGGGCTGCAGCGTGGTTTGGTGATAGAGTGCATGCTGATTATGCATGGCCTGGGTTTGGCCCCTGACACTGAAGGAAAACACCAAACAGCAGTTTGCCTACTGAGGGCAGAGTCTGAGCCTGTGCCCACAGGTAGTAGGGGCTAGGGCCCACTCTTCATAGCCCCCAGCGGCAGGAAGCTAAGGACAGCCTGGGGAGGTCTGCATGGTTTCTGATTCAGTGGTGGGAGCTATTCCTGTCTTCTAGCTTTAGCTTTCTTCTTACATCTTCCCTAAAGAAGGCAGCCTCAGAGCTGAGTGAATTGGTCTTCAGCAACTGCATGACTCCTAGAGAATGGGGGACAATGCTAGCACTGCAAGGCAAAGCCACAGGACAAGAGAGAACCTGCTTTGTGACAGTGGTGTGGCTTCCCAAGACCTCAACTGCGTCTAGGTTTTTGGGTGGTAGAGCATACACCTGGGTTGCATGAGGTTTTGGCTTAACCTCCAGTGCCATAAAGACATTCAACGTTAAACCGGGGACTAAGACAGGTCATCTCCTAAGAAAGGTCCCCTGCCATGCATGAGCCATGTTGTTTAGGGGGAGCCCTACCGTAGGCAGCCCGGGGGTGGCTTCCTGTGGAGGGGCCCTCCGAGGCCCCTGATACCTCCCCAGATGGCCTAGTGAGAGGGACAGTGCTGTCGTCACTGGTCCTTGTGCCTGGTAGCTCTGTGAAGACTGGGGACTCCGCCTCCTGGACTTTACTGAGGCTTTCATCAGAGGCTCGTGATAAACCACCTTCCTTTTGTAATTTACCTAGAAAAAAAGAATAACTCAAATTTTGGAAGAATAGTCCTACTACTGCAAAATAGGTATTAGAAGGGAATTTTTCTCTTCATACTTTAATACTTACCTTGGAAAGACATTGAAAAAAAAAGTTACATTGAAAAAATAAAATCTAGCAGAATACTCAGATACTGAGACAGGCATTTAGGGATTGAATTACCACATCCAAAAACAATAGGAAAGAGAGGGTCATGTCAGTTACCCTACGTCTGTGAAGACTAGCTTCAGATGATCCACCTCCCCTCCCCTGTGTCTGTACACTCAAGTGGTTGAAGGAGACAGGCACTGCTGCCCACAGTAGCCAGCTTCCAGAGGTGTGGTTTATTTTGGTTTTGGCTAATCCCATTTGTCTTGTTGATAGTTCACATGTATTTCTTTTTGTTAACTTTGTTATTTGAAGTGTAAATGAATGATTCAGGGCATGTGCCACAGAGCCTGTACCTGAGCCTTGGCTCTGTCCATCGTGACTCCCTGTGAGACCTTAGGTTAATGACGTAAATCGCTCTGTGCGCCCTCTGGTTGCTCAACAGTGAAATAGAGGAAGTAATAGCAATACCTTGGATAAACACTGGATTATCTTATATTATTGTTGCAATCTTTAGAAGTATTTTTTTCATCCATCCAGGTTTTAAAGCACTTGGGATCTTAGATTTTAGTGTGCTTTTTTTTTTTTTTTTTTTTTTGCATACACGCTGTAACAGAAATTTAACTTAAAAAAAAAAAAAAAACTAGAGGTTTGGATAAGATGGCAGAGTAAACAGCAGAGAAAGAGCTTCTCTGAACATTGCCATACAATGCTAGAATACAACAATGAGAGTAAGACAAGAAGGCGGGAAGAGGTACCCTGAACCCAGGAAGGATCTGAGCTGAAGCCAACAGGGAGTGAAGGGATTGGGGCCAGTGTGATAGCTCAGCAGACTAAAGTGTCTGCTTAGGCAAGCACAGGGACTGCAGTTCAATCCCTGACACCATATGCCACACCAGCCCCACCTCCAGGGGATGCTGAGCTGGCTAGTATGGCCTGAAATCCCAGCACTGGAAAGGCTGAAAGCAGGAGGATCATGAGTCCAAGCTGCAAGCTGCATAGACCCTGCAACAACCAAATACAGAGAGAGAGAGAGAGAGAGAGAGAGAGAGAGAGAGAGAGAGAGAGAGACTTCAACTTCAACTTCAACAAAGATGAAGGAGGAGGTAGCCCATGGTACCTTTTCCCTGACATGAGACTTACTGTGAAAGAGGAGCAATTCAGACCTGTGGGCACAAGTGACTACTGGTGACCTCAGAGGCCTCCACGGAGAGAAGCAGCAGAGAAGGGAGCAGCAGGTGTGAAGGACTGCACTAGCTGGCAGTGAGTGCTGAGGGCTCAGTGGAGAGAGCAACTGTCCAGGAGCCATTTGGAGAGGGGCAGGCTGAGCTCAGAACTGAGAGGAGCTGCTGACTCCATCTAGTGGCTCCCAGAGGGGATCAGGCCCACCCACGGTGGGCTGAAAGCTACAGGCCAAATGAAGTTGTTCTCAGTCAGAAGTTACGGGCTTGCTAAAGTTATCCATTAACCACTAAAAAACTACTGCTGGCTTGCTGGGATAAATCAACAGGATTGGACTTGTCTCCACATGCTGTCCATCATTGACAGCAGAGATAAATGTGGAATTAGACTTTATTTTTTTGTCTTGCTCTCCTGTTTGTTTGTTGTTGTTGTTGTGTTTTTGTTTTCTCCTTCATTGTTTGATCTTGTTTTTATATGAGTATGAACATGCTTTCTAGCCTCTTTGTGGTTGTGGTTCTGTTCTGCTCTCTTTTTCTCGTTCTTATAACTTTCCCTCCAGTCTTCTGCACCAGTTTCCCAAAGTTAGCATGATCCTCCTTTGTTCCAGCCCTACTTCTTTCTCTTCATCCATTTCTCTATTTTCTCCCTACCACATTTTAAATATTAATGTCAGAGGACAAGACTGTCTTTCTTTCTTTCTTTCTTTCTTTCTTTCTTTCTTTCTTTCTTTCTTTCTTTCTCTTTCCTTCTTTCTTAGGTGGGACTAGACGCTTGCCAGGTAGGCACTTGTGCCATGGAGCTATCTCCCTGGCCCAGCATTTTAAAGATTTGTATATTGCATATAATTTTCTGGTTTTAGATTTTGATATGTAACCACAAATCTTGTTCATACAATTAAAAGTAGCAAATTAATGGTTAGCTCAGTTTATCATTTTCCAGGTTGTGTTTGATGTTATTGTCAATGTAGATGGTATCACTATAGCCAAAAGTGATATACCTGTTCTAAATAACTGCTCTTTCTGGTAATCCAAGACTGATATAGACTAAAGATCATAGAAAATACTATGACACAGTGTCAAAGAACCAGGGGCTGAATCAAAGAGGCAGTAACTTCTCATCTCCAACAGATTAAACAGGTAAAATCTTGCAATAGACTCAAAACCCAAAAACCAGCTATGCCTGGAAGACATCTGAGAGTAGTCATTTCCTCAAAGTTCTAAATACTAGCAGTAAAGCAACCCATGACTGGCAATTTAGAAGCACAAACCCACGAATTAAACTAAAAAAAAAAGAAAAGAAAATGAGAAGACATTTAAACAAGATTCAACCCCAGACATCTAGTTCACTGAAGACAAACCAAGCTACAATGAGGTGTAATGGTCTGAAAGCCACCTGCCTGGCCTCTCTGAGGGAGTAACAACAAGTCAACTGAATGAGGTTCTAGGAAAAAAGTAAATCAGAAATAATTTTTCATAAAGTGCAGAGATGGTAATCACAATGAAATCCATGCTTAGTGACTCTAGAACATATACAGGCAAAAAAGATATAGAAAAGCATAAGAAAATAATGGAAACCACGAAAGCACGAGAGAAATGGAACCCATAAAGGAGATTCAACCACAGGTATCTGAGAATAAAAACTTCATGGAAAGTATCCATAACAGATTAAGCCAATAACATCAGATATGAAGACAGGCTTTCAGTTAGTGATCATGAAAAGAAAGATTTCTTAAAAATAATGGATGAGAAATCAATCCAGCAACTGCTAGATGAGGCAAAGAAGAATAACTTATGATTGATTAGAGTCAATAAAATGAAAAAGCAGCAGATAGCACAAATAACATTAAAAAACTGTTGATAGACATCATGGCAGAAAATTTCCCTAGTACAGAAAGACTTAGACATTCAGATATTGAGGCATATAGAACTCAAAGTAGCCATGATTAAAAAAAAATATCTATAGCCAAGCATATTGTAATCAAGATTCCAGAATTTCAACACAATATTAGAACCATAAAAGCTCTGAAAGAAAAAAGAAATCACCTATAAAGGAAAACCAAGTAAAATCACAGCTGACTTCTCAGCACAAGTCAAAGGAAGCTTAGAATGAAATATTTCAACATCTAAAAGAAAACATCCACTTAGATTGATGTGTCCCACAAAACTATCTTTCAAAACTAGAGAAATAAGATAGTTTCATGACAAAGAACATCAGAGAAAATAACCAGCACTCCAAAATATTTTGAAAGGCATTATAGATAGAGGTAACAAGGACTACAACTCCATGAACCCCAACAGAAGGAATCCACCAAGCAAGGCAAACAGCAGTGAGAGGACCAAAGAAAGAGGCCCACAACAGGAAAATAACATGACATGGATAAATCAATACATCTCCGTTATAACCATCAATGTTAATGGTCTCAAATCACTAATGAATGACACAAACTAGTTGTATGGTTCAAGAAGCAAGATTCATGCTGTATACAAAAACACATATAATTTCAAAACATATACAGACTAAAATTCAAAGGATGGAAAACAATACTCCTTGTGTGTTATGGTTTGTGTCCTCCCAAAGCCTCATGCATTCATGGGGTGGGGACCTCTAGAGTTTGAGATTAACACATGATCCACTGGGATTATGTGTTTTAGTACTGCTGGGATTATGGGTGTGGCTCTAGGCACACAGCCTGAGGAGAGATCTTGAATGTAACGTACGAGGGACAGAGCAACAAATTCTCTCTGTTGCCCTGGTTGGTTGGTTGCCTCTGTTGCCATTTGTTGCTGTGCCACTTCCATGAACTGGATACTCTCTGCCCTATTCCACTCAGCCTTGGAGTCAACTGAATATGGACTGAAGCCTCCAGTAACTGTAAGCTGAATAGACCTTTCCTTCATTTTGGGTGTCAGGTATTTGTCCCAGCAGTGAGTGAAGAGTAAAACGAGACACTGGGACAGGAACCCCCAAAAAATCAGGGATAGCAATAGCTAGCTATTCTATTTGCAGACATAGTGAATTTTTTTTTTTTTTTTTTTTTTGTCTTTTTGAGACAGGATCTCGCTATGCAGCTCAGGCTGGCCTTGAGCTCACTTTGGTAGCCCAGGCTGGTCTTGAACTCACACCGATCCTCCTGCCTCAGCCTCCCAAATGCTGGGATTACAGGCGTGTGCCACCATGCCCGGCAACATAGTGAATTTCAAGCCAAGAATGATTAGGAGAAATTAAGAAGGTCACTTCTTACATCCTTTTAAAGGGAACAATCCAAGAGGAAGAGATAACTTCACCATATATTAGTGCACACAACTACATAAAATAAATATTAGTGGAATATTAGTGGACATGGAAAGTCAAGGAAGCACTAATACAGTTGTATTGGGGGAACTCAATATTCCGCTGTGACAAAAAGACATATCAACTAGACAAAAAGTTAACAATGAAATATTAGAACTGAAACCTTTTGAACAAATGGAATTAGTACATGTCTATAGAGTATTCTACCCTACAACACTGTAATACATATACTTCTCAGCTACACATGGGATGTCCTACAAAACATATCACATATTAACTCATAGAACATGGTAAGGAAATGTAAAGGAACTGAACTTATCCCATGCATTTATCAAACCATAGAGCAGTGCAATTGGAAATCAATGGCAAAAGAAACCACAAGAACTTCATAAACACATGGAAAATAAATAGCACACTCCTTAACAACCAATGGATCACAGATGAAGTTAATGAAAAACTGGGCAATTTCTGCAAATAAGTGATGATAATAACAACACAACATACCAGAACATATGGGACACGATGAAAGTAGACCTATGAGGGAAATTTATAGGAGTAACAAACAAATGAACTTAATGGCAAAACTCAAGCTTCTAGAAAAAGAAGAGTAGGCTAAGTCAAAAGCTCTTAAAAAGGAGGAACTTAGGAGAAGAGAAGAAATTAATGCAATAGAGATTAAGAAAGCAATGCAAAGAATCAATGAATCAAAGAGTTGGATCTTTGAAAGACTAAATAAAATTGATCAACTCTTATCCAAAGTTCTGAAAAAAGGAAAGAAAAGACCTAAGTCCATGCAACTAAGAATGAAAGGGGTTAAATCACAGTGGCATCCACAGATATCAGAAGATTATCCATGCTTACTTTGAAAACTTATAGAAAATGCAGAAGAAATAGACACATTCCTGGATACATACGAATTACCAAAGCTCAATCAAGAAAATGTAAAAATTTTAAATAAGCTAATATCAATGAAATTGAAGATGTAATTAAAGGAAAGCCTAGGCCTTTACTCAGGCACTCCTGAATTCTGTAAGAAATTTAGGTAAGACCTAACACCATTAATTCTCAAACTCTTTAATGAAATTGAAAGGGAAGCAATACTCTTTGTCTTAGTTACTCTTCTATCACTTCTGGGACAAATATCCAACACTCAAAATGAAGAAAGGAAAGGTTTATTTAGCTTACAGTTACTGGAGGTTTCAGTCCATCCTTGGCAGGCTCCAAGGCAGAGAGGCACATGGCAGAGAGCTACAGCTCATGGCATCAGAACAGCAACAATATGGTGACAGAGGCAACTGACTAACCAGGGGAGCAGAGAGCAACAGTGTGCGTCTGTCTCTCTGTCTCTCCTTATATTATATTCAGGCTCTCTGCCTCAGTCTATCCACCTTAGGTCACACCCATAATCCCAGCAGTACTCAGACCCATAATCTTATCAGTACTAAAACACATAATCCCAGTGGATTATGAATCAAGTCTCACACTCCAGAAGTCCCTGCCTCATGATTGTATGAGGCTTTGGGGGGACAACTAGACATAAACCATAACACTTGCAGATTCATTCCTAGAAGCAATCATTACCTTGATAGCAAAACCAGAGAAGGACTCATATAAGAAAGACAATTATAGGCCAATCTCCCTAATGAATATAGATGCAAAAATCCTCAATAAGATACTGGCAAACATATGCATCAAATTTATCAAGAAGATAATATACCACATAGGTGGGATATAATCCCATATAGGTGGGATTCATCTCAGGAATGTAGGGATAGTTTAACATATATAAATCACAAGGTCCTGAGTTTGGTCCCTCGTATATCTATGTCTATACCTATATCTATATATCTATATCTATATCTATATCATCTATATCTATATCTATATCTATATCTCTCTATCTAGATCCATATTCATATCCATATCTATATCTATATATCTATATCTATAAACATAATATGCCATATTAACAGAGCCAAGGACAAAATCATATGATCCTCTCAATAGATACTTGCAAAATAGACAAAAATTGAAAGCTTTCTTCTCGAAACCAGGAGCAAAACAAAGCGGCCCATTATTTCCACTATTATTCAGTACAGTCCTGGAAACCTTATCCTGAAAAATTAGACAAGAGAAAGAAATAAATGGAAAATAATAGAAAGGGAAGAAGTAAAATTATCATTATTTACAAATGACATAATACTCTACATAGAAGCCTCCCAAAACTCCAGTAAAAATTTCTAGATCTAATAAGCAAATTCAGTAGTGTAGCTGGATACTAAGTCAAAACTCAAAATTCAATAGTATTCTTGCACATGAGTAACAAATTCATTAAGAATTTAGAGAAATAACACCTTTCACAATAGCATCCCAAAAATGAAACAACTAGGAATCAATCTAATGAAGGATGTAAAAGACCTCTACACTGAAAACTATCGTACTCTGAAAAAGGAGAGTGAAGAGGATATCATAAAATTTAAAGATATCCCTTGCTCTTAGGTAAGAACTGATACAGTAAAGATGACCATACTTTCAAAACCATCATGCAAGGAGTAGCTGAGGCTGGAGATTGGCACATATGTTGTGGGGTAAGGCAGGAACAAAGTGCCTCAAGCAGTCAGGCTACCTCAGTACTGAGAAAAGCATCTTGTCTGAGATAATTCCAGTCAT
Source organism: Myocastor coypus (assembly GCA_004027025.1). Taxonomy (NCBI): domain Eukaryota; kingdom Metazoa; phylum Chordata; class Mammalia; order Rodentia; family Myocastoridae; genus Myocastor; species Myocastor coypus. The sequence goes on from PVJA010005389.1 coordinate 71,300, forward strand.
TAGTCATAGGAAACCCTGTGTGGGTGATAGTAACTTTGTAAAGAGCATAAATAATTGCTCTTATAATGCTTGCACAGTTCCTCTTCTCCCATCTGGTAAGAGACCTCAACCTGACTTCAGCTTCTATCTCTTGTCTATTTTTCTAACTTTTCTCACCATTATTCCCCAGGACCATTGACAGCTGTGCAGGTGGCAGCACAGTTATACAGATTTAATGCAATTCCGATCAAAATTCCAATTGTAGAATTAGAGAAAACCTAAAATTCATTTGGAAGCAGAAGAAACCTAGCATAGCAAAGGCAATTTTGGGCAATAAAGGCAAGGAAGTAGACATCACAGCCTCTTAACTGAAACTAAACTATAAAACTACTGTGATAAAAGTGGCACGGTACTGGGGGAAAAAGATCCAAAGATCAATGGAACACATTAGAAGATGCAGAAACACCTCCAGATATAACGAGCCACCTTATCTTTGATAATGGTGTCAACCACATTCACTACAAGAAAGACAGCCTCTTTAGTAATTGGGGGTAGAAAAATTGGTTTTGCATGTTGAAGATTAAAGTTGGGCCCATATCTTTCACCATGCACTAAATTAAATTTGAAATGGATCAAAGACATAAATATTAAAACAGAAACATTAAATCTCCTGGAATATACACCACATAAAACTGTTGAAGACACTGACTATGTCAGCAAAGACTATGAATAAAACCGTGATCACACAGGAACTATCATAAAGAGTCAGTGACTTTGATCTTATTTCATTAAAAAGTTTTTGCACATCAAGGGAAACCACTAAAAGTGAAGAGACAGCCCAAATGTGGGAAAAAATGTGTTCTAGATGTTCCTCAGACAAAAGATTATTATGAAAAACATATAAAGAACTAAAAATAAATCAGACCTCTCAAACTTAAAGACTCAATTCAAATATGGGCATCTTAGATGAATGTATATTTCTCAGAGGAAGAAATACAAATGGTAAATAAATACATGAAAAAATGTTTAACATCACTGGTTATTAGAGAGATGCAAATTAGAGCAACACAGAGGTTCCATCTTGCTCTGGAAAAGAATGGTTATTATCAAGAAATCAATCAATAACAGATGTTTCTTTACTGTTGCTGGGAGTATAGACTGGTGCAACCACTGTGGAAATCAGTGTGGAGGTTTCCTAACTTGAATTTGAAGTCCCATTTAACCCAGCTATTCCCCTTCTGGGTTTCTTCCCAGAAAAATTAAAAATATCATACCACAGTGATATATGTTCATCCATGTTTATAGCTATACAATTTGTGATAGCTATACTTTAGAAACAATTCAAATGTCCTTCAGCCAAGGAATGGATTAAAAATGTGGTCTTTTTGTATAATGGAGTACTACTCTTTATATAATTTAGTAAGAAGAGTTTCTTTTCCCCCAGAACCCCGCCAGCACCTGTTGTTAGTTCATTTCTTGATGATAGCCATTCTTTTCCAGGATGAGACGAAATCTCAGTGTTGTTCTAATTTGCATCTCTCTGATGACCAATAATATTGAACATTTTTTCATATATTTATTTACCATTTGTATTTCTTCCTCTGAAAAAATGTTTATTCATCTCAGATGCCCATGTTTGGATTGGGTCTTTAAATTTGAGAGGCCTAGGGGGCTGGGGAGATAGCTCCAAGGCACAAGTGCCTGCTGGGCAAGTTCAAGGTCGTGAGTTCGAACCCTGGTCCCACAAAAAAAAATAAAATAAATAAATAAATAAATAAATTTGAGAGGCCTGATTTATTCTGAGTTCTTTGTATGTTTTTCATAATAATCTTTTGTCTGAGACTAGTAATGCATTGAACAGAAGCCCATGAAGGATAAATTTGAGACTTTTATGGGAAAATGTATGCAACCTGAGGCCATACTCAAAAGTGAAATAAACCAGATGTACCTGTGCATTGTATTGTTTCTCTATCATGAAAAGCTGAAAGAGTAAATAAAATCCAAAATATACAACAGACATTATAAAATGGGAACAAACTGTTCAAAAGGTAGAGAAACTGAGAAGGGGGAAAGGTGAAAAGAAGGAAGGGGAAAGAAAAAAAAGTATATGTAAGATGGTTATACTACTAATTTCTCTTAGCTCAATGAAAAGAATGGTTGGTGATATTGTTTGGATAATTAGATGCTTATATCTTATACTCTAACAAATTTAAAGATAGTATGCAATATATTAACTATTGTGACCCTCTTACTATGCTGTCTTGATATTTTGTTTTATTTTTTCTTCTAAATAGAAACCAACCATTGGTAGATACAGGCAATAGGGATTATGTGTGAGTATACCCAGAAGATGCATTGAGTTTAATTTATTTGCTATAGGTAAGAACTTAGAAATTCATTCAGAATAACTTTTAAGTAGCAGGATGAATTAGCAGCACTTTATATCAGATTTTATTTGAAAGAAGTCTACTGAACTTTAAAATAATTTTTTAAAATCATGGGTTTTATTTTGCTTTGCTTTAGGTTTTAAGAAGCCAACTGGGCATGGTGGTGCACACCTGTAATTCCAGCACTTGGGAGGCTGAGGCAGGAAGATCACTGCAAGTTTGAGACCAGCCTGGGCTACGAAAGTGAGCTGAAGGCCAGCCTGAGCTGCATAGTGAGACCCTGTCTCAAAAAGACAAAAAAAAAAAAAAAAAAGCCATCCTTCTGCCTCAGTCTCCCTAGTAACTGGCACTAAGGCCATGTACCACCACCTGGCTATCTTGCTTTTATTCATTCATCTATCTATATCTGTCTATCTAAAAATCTGTCTGTTAGTCTTCATCCCACCCAGAGGTGTTCTACCACTAAGTTGTAGCCTCAGCTCTTTTTATTGTTTGTTCTGAGACAGCATTTTAGTGAACTGTTGGAATGTAATCCTCCTGCACCACCCTTCCAGGTAGCCAGGGTTAGGGTGGGTGCCACTGTGCTTGGCCCTTCTTTCTTTTAAAGCAAGAGAACATTTTAAACTTCACAGAATGCCCTTTTGCCTTCTGAGGAAACAATTTACTTGTTTCATAAGTCTTGGTATGATAAAGAAATCTGAGACTAGTCATGCATTGAGCAGAAGAAGCCCAACACTAAACCCAGTAACACCCGTGAAGACAGAACAAGGCTATTTCAGTGAACATGAGATTATAGTCAGAAAGCAGAAGGTAGGCTAAGTAGTACGGATGATGATAGCACCTTCTCCTGCTAACTTACAGCATAGAGCTGGGAAGCAAAGATTCTCATCCTGACATTCATCTTAGTTAACAGAAAAAAAAAAAAAATGGGTCCAGCCATTCATCCCATATGGTGTACAGACATATGGGGGGCAGGTGGATAGTGGCTCATCTCAGGCCAGTTTTCATGAGTGGGGTGGTACGACATCTATCCTCAATAAAGAAAGGAAGCAGTGTCATGGGAGAGAAAAGAGAAGCTGGTTTTTAATGCCTCACCAATGTGGCCTTGCCATTAGGAATTAAAGTGAATTTTAAAAAGTACTATTTAAAGAGGGCCAGCCAGATAGCTCAGTGGATTAAAGTACCTGCTTAGGCAGACACAGGGACCAGGATTCCATCCCTGGCATGCTGTGCCAGCCCTGCCCCTGGGATGTGCTGAGACAGTGATGAACACAGGGCATTACGGTGGTACAATACCAGTGCTTGGGAAGCTGAAAACAGGAGAATCTTTATGAGTCTGATTTGTGTAGTGAGAACCTGTAGACCCTACACTAAATTAAAAAAAAAGTAAAAATAAAAAAGCATTATTTTAATATTTAATATTGACATGCAGTAAACTGACTTTGTGTGGATTTTAAAACAGGCTGGGTCAGCACCAGCACAGTGAGGCTCCGGAAGAGGCTCATGATTCCCTGAGTGGTACATGTTCAGGCTCTGCCCAATGCTGAACAGGACACCCACTAATCTGGGCCTTGCCTCTATGGCACTGGCTTTTTCAGAAGGTCACCAAAAAAAAAAAAGCCCTAAAGTCTGTGATATCTGGAGACACCTCTGTGACCAAGCCGGCCTTGAACACCCACTCTGCTGCTGCAGGGACAGAGTTCATGCTGAGCTGCTGCACAGCGTGCTTGGGCTATGTCGTAGTTCACCACACATGTATGACAACTCTAGTATTTCACATCTGCCCCACTTGTGGGTGTGAGGCAACACCTTATTGTAGCATTTGCATTTCCTTGAAGGTTTTTCCACTAGGCTGGTAGAGCTGGCTGCACAGCTAATCCAGTTACGCATGGCAGCAAGGACCTTCCTGCTCACATGCAGCACAGGTTAGTTACAAAAATCCCAGCTTGAAAGCAGTCAGCAGCATGGAGGCGTGGGGCCTGGTGAAGGCCTAGCACACATTCAGGAGTGTTCCACACTGCCACCTCCTGTTGCTCAGGATGCATGCTTAGTATGCCAAAGTCTCAGGAACCAGGAGCATGCTTGTAATACAGACAAAAAGGTCCTTACCTGCTATTTTCCGCCGCATCCAGGGACAGATGAAGAGCCACACAAAAAGGGCGAAGAACAGAGCGACACCAAACGAAATGAGCGCAATGGCCCACATCGGGAGCACCAGGCCCAGCACTAGGGATGAAGATGGATAGTAATGTCATTGTAGGTAGTGAGGTGCCCGGATTTTGATTTTAATGAAACTCCGAACCTGAACCAAACTAACCCAAATGTGCTGTATTTTTAGGGTAGAAAGCTCTGCTTAAGATATACTATACTTTGTGAACCTGTGCTAAACTGGCTGGTGGCCTAACTGCTAAACTGCTACAATGTGGCACTGCTGGCATATGAGCTGAGAATCAAGCCACACAGGCATGGCAACACCCACAGTGCAGTGTAGATGTGCCTGGCTACACAGGGGTCTGTGCCGCATCCTATCTCTCCAGCTTGTGGAGGCTACGCACCAACTCTTACATAAATCAGCTCAGAAATAAGAGTCCGCTCAAAAGAGATGTTGACCTACAAATATAATTGTTCTTTTACAACCTAAAAAAACTTTCCATTAAGATGCGACAATGATCCCAGTAGCCATGAAAGGGCAGTGGCAACATAGTCCAGCAGTGTCCCCTTCCCCTCAGCGGACTGCTTGGAATGTCATCCTTCTTGAGTCCCCAGGACATGTGCACCATTCAGTCATGGGCACAGGTGAAACACTTGTGCATGAGAAACACCATGAGCACACTGCCACAGAAGGACCTCTGATGGCAAGAATCTGCAGAGCAACTGATATGTGTGACACTATGAAAGTGTAAAATAACCACAGTATAGTCATACAAATGAGGCAAGTCTGTATAAGAAAGAGGACAAAAGTCCTGTACGTGACAAAGCTCGGCTATACGATGTAACCATAGCATGACCCAATTCATATTTAAAAAAGAAAATAGCCCCTCCTCCTTACTTTGAGTTAATATATGAGCTTCTTCTATGGAAAGCTGGGACACTGCAGTAGGGTTTCATTTCTTATTGCATACACAGGGGAGATCCAAATATGAGGCGAATGTTTAAATTTAGAACATCTGAGACATACTGCCATTAATCCTTCTCATCCACCCCAAAACAAAACAAAACACATTTATCCCACCATTCCAGCCATTTTCTGAAGCAGTTCTAAAAGTCCTCTTTCATTAGTATCTTAGTGAGATGTGATTTAAAAATATGGTGAATTCTGCCGTTATGTACCAGTGCATGGAAAGACAGGCTCTGAAAAAGCCAAGAGAGTGAAGGGCAACCTACAGACTAGGAACAGTTTTTTGCAAGCTAGGGCTCAGACACAAGACTCATATCTAGAATATACAAAGAACTAAAAACAAGTTGACCTTTCAAACAAAAGATCCAATCAAAAAATAAACAAGTGAATACACACATCATAAAAGAACAAATGACCAATAAATATAAGAAGAAATGCTCAACATTGCCTGCCGTCAGAGGAGTGAAAATTAAAACAACACTGAGATTTCTATCCTATCCTGGAAAAAAAAACCATCACCAAGAAATAGCAAAAAAGGCTAGTGAGGGTGTGGAGAAAAAGGAACTTTTACACTGCGTAAACTAGAACAACCACTGTGTAAATCAGAATGTGAGACTGCAAAAACTTTAAAGTACAAATTCTATTTGACCTAGCTGTTCTCCTTCAAGGTATCTTCCCCAAAGAACTGAAGACATTCTATTACAGCAATATGTGCATACTTATGTTTATGGAAGCACAATTTATAATAGATAAGTCTCAGAAGCAGCCTGTATGCCCATCAACAAATGAACAGAGAAAGAAAAAGTGCTATTTACTCACAGTATAGTAATATTCTTCCATAAAGATAAACTCAAGTCATTTGTAGGAAAATGGATGCGCCTTGAGATGATAATGCTAGGTGCAATAAATTAGATGCACATCAAACACTGTATGATTTTTCTTATATGAAGAAACCCAATAAATGCAGAGCAAAATAGAAGACAGATCTGGGGATTGAACACTGGCCCCTGAATCAGCTGATTTTTTGATGAGAGCCATTATTTCTTAGAGTCTCACTATGCAGTTCAGACTGATAGTGATTCTCCTGTCTCAGCTTATAAATTGTGGAATTACAGGAAGAAAAGGTTTATTCAGCTCACAGTTATTGGAGATTTCAGTCCATACTTGACTAGCTCCAAGGCAGAGTGGCACAGAGCAGAGTGCAGCAGTTCATGGCAGCGGCAAAGAGCAAGAGAAGCCAAGGAAAGAGTAGCAGCAATGATGGCAACAGAGAGACTAGAGTGATTTTTGTCTCTAAATTTCAGTATAATTGTGATAAAAATAGCAGTATTGTCAAAAAATTACTGTAGAATCAATGGAACAGGTTAGTAGATTCAGACACAAACATATTTAGCCACCTTACCCTTGACAACGGACTCAAACACAGACACTGGAACTAAGATACCCTCTTTACTAGATGGTGCTGGAAAGACGGGCTACCCAGACACCAGTGTCTAAAGACTATAAACTATATCATCGTGCACTAAACTAAAATAAAAATTGATCAAAGGCTGGGCGTGGTGGGACACAGCTGTAACCCTAGCACTTGGAAGACTGAGGCAGGAGGACCAACTCAAATTAAAGGCCAATTTAGGCTATACAGTGAGTTCAAACTCAGCCTGAATTGCACAGCAAGATTCTATCTCAAAAAAAAAGATGAATGATCTAATATTAAAACAGAAATATTGGGCTGGCAAGATAGTTTAGCACACTAAGTGCCTGCTTAAGTAAGCCCAGGACCCCCAGGGTTCAATCCCTTGTATCACATGGTATGCTGGCCATGGTACCCAGACATACCATGCTGGCCACCAAAACTGGGAATGGTGGGGCATGCCTAGAATCCCAGTGCTGAGGAGGTTGAAACAGGAGGATCACTAACAGTCTGAGCTGCACAATGATAAACTATATCAAATACATTAAAAAAAGATATATTAAGTCTGCTGTAAGATAGAATATATAGAACTCTTGAACACAATGGTGTACAAAAATACTTTATGAACAAAACCCCTATTGCACAGGAAATATCACAAAGATTCCACAAATGGAATCTTGTTGTGTAAGGAGCTTTACACAGCAAATAATAATAATAATAATCATCATCATCATCATCATCATCATCATCATCATCATCATCATCACACTAACAGAATGAAGAGGCAACATAATGTAGGAAAAAATATTTGCTAGCTGTCCCTCATACAAGGACTAATACCTCTAATACATAAAGAACTCAAAAAAGGATACCATCCCCAATTAAAAACCCAATCCAAGAACGGACATCTGAAATGACAAATCTTGAAACTCGCCAAATGGCCATCAACCAGTAAGTGGGTAAAGCAGATACAGGGTTTTTTGGTAAACAATGGAGTACTACTCTGCCATAAAGAAGGATTAACTTGAGACATTTCTATGTAAATTGATGCATCTTGAGACCAAACTGTTACATGAAATAAGTCAGATACACATGTGTAAATACCACATTGTTTCTCTGATGTGAGAAACATAAAGTGTAAATAAGTACCAGAATGTATAATACATACTGTGAAATAGAAAATGTTCAAGTGGAAGAGTGAACTAGGGTGCTGATGGAGGAAAAGAAGAAGTGGGGTAAAATAGAAGGAAAAATGGAAACAAATCTTTTGTAAATAAGCAGGGGAATAGGGACTCAAGGTAGGGAAATAGGAAAAAGAAACCAAGATATATCATGTACAGGTATAAATTCCCTGTGATGTCATCATGAATATCTAAATTGTATCAATAAAATTAACTTTAGGGGCCAGGGAGATAGCTCGGTGGAATAAGTGCTTGCCTGGCAAGCGCAAGGTCCTGAGTTCAATCCCTGGTACCGCAAAAAAAAA
>PVJA010005390.1:0-79454 GCA_004027025.1 Myocastor coypus
GACAAAAAAGGTCTCCTTCAGGGAGGGTTCTGCTCACTGAGGAGGGCAGGCTATAGCCCCTGCACAAGTGACTCTCACAGGACACTTGAGGTGACCTTGAGTCAGTTATTCACACCCTGCTCTCTCCCTTATCCTACACACCTGACCAGAAGATCAAATACTTGACTTTATGTCTTTCTCTGAAAGATAAAAGAAAGAAAAACTCAAGGTAAATTTTGATTTTTAAATAGCATAAATTCATGAAGGATATGAAAAGGTGCCACAGAGGAGGTCATTATCTGTCCACGGTTACACCTCACTCGATAAGCACACAAGTAATGTGGAAAGCAACAGTTTCTTGAACTTAAAATAAAATAGAAATATTAAAATGCACTGCCTGGAAATTAAATCATAAGGCCAATGATTTATGTATCTTCATACTGTAGCTCTCTAGATTTGTTTCAAAGAACTAAGAAACAAAGAGTTATGCCTTAATTTAAGGTCTGCTTATTCTTTCAAATGAGCAACAGTGTTTAAAGCTACAAGCAGCATTTGTTGTTATTTGTAAAAAGAAAGAGGAGACAGATTTCTGTCTGACCCAGTTCAATTTATGTTCTTTTACTAGTTGAATGAGTACATTCAAAGGCAATCTGAATTCTCAAGAAGCTGCAGCTGTAATAGGAAATTAAACATAGCAATTAACCTAAGGCTACTCAGAACTTATAGCTAAGAAAGCATGAGTGCTTTGTAGCCTTTCTTTCCAAAATGTGCAAACAAAGTGTAAACAAACATAGCACAAATTCCTAAAACATGAAAGTAGTGCAATAAGATAAAACCATATATATAAACCAATATATAAAAATATATAGTATTGTTTTTTTTCTGGGATACTAACACTGCAAATTTTCTTATTCATTCTCATGGGTAGCCAGATGTCTGCCACTCCTAGTCATAGAGGCTATAAAATAATTGAATCCTGGAATGGGGACATAGCTCAGCACCCATCTGGTGAGGATGAGGTCCTGAGTTCAGTTCCAGGTACTAAAAAACAACACAAAGCAAAATACTTGAATCCTGGTTTCCTTTGATTTATGTCAAATACTACTGTGGTAAAAGGGCAGTTATAAAGTAGTATCAACTTATCTGTTGCTCATATTCTCTTCCAGGTGAGCACAAGATGGACAGGGGAGAGAATGACCCTCTGTCCCCTCACTGAAATTGCTCAGGAAATTTCCAAGTGCTATAACTGCCCAGCTTTTAACTAACTTACTGGAATATATGGTTCATACTTATTCTCTTACCTTTATTCTCCAAGGTTTTCATATGACACTTAGCCAATAAATAATTTGTCATTTCTCTATTTTTCTTTTCTCTTTAAAATATCTAAGAACTTTTTAGCAGGCTATGTTAAATTATAAGTCAGTAACTTTTCTCTCATTTCTGGGACAAATATCCCAACAACCAAAGTGAACGAAAAAAAGGTGTATTTTTTTCCTTGTCTCTTATTATTTTTTGTTACCCTTTTTTTTGTTTTAGTATTAAAAAATTACGCGAGAGTATAGCAATAATTGAAGTGACATTGGAAGCTGCACACATCTAAAAGACCAGAATGACAGTCATTCCAAGTATGGCTTTAACATTACACATTGCTATCCTCAGTGTCAAAAACCTATTAGAGGATCTTAGGATCACTGTCTAACTCATCCTGTGCATATAGGTGCATTTTTTAAAAAATTTATTTATTTGTTTGTTTGTTTGTTTATTTATTTATTTGTCTTTTTGAGACAGGGTATTGCTATGCAGTTCAGGCTGGCCTTGAGCTCACTTTTGTAGCCCAGGCTGGTCTTGAACTCACAGAAAACCTCCTGCCTCAGCCTTCCAAGTGCTGGGATTACAGACGTGCACCACCATGCCTGGCAGGTGCATGGTTTTACCCCTGTCATGTGTCCTAACATTTCTTTTTGCTATCTCTTAGTTGTTTAATCCATAAGTTCTTGATTTCCAGGAAACGTTGATGTAGCTCACAGTTTGTGGAGGTTTCTGCCTGTACTCAGCTGACTCCCAGGCAGAGTGGCACACGGTAAAGGGCAGCAGTTCAAGGAAAGGGCAGCAGCTGCAGCTTCTAGCCAGCCTCTCTGCCCTCCTTATAGATAAACAAGCTACCCTGGGACTGGGCCTGCAGAACTCACACAATATCCATGCTCTCCTCTTGCCCAGGGTGAGGATGTTTACAAACTAAGAATCCTAGTTCTCTGCTGAGTCACTTAATTAAACTTCTAAACCTCTAAAGTTGACCCAAGGTGTCAATCAGTACAGACTGTCATAAAGTGCATCCCTAGAACCAATTGCTTTCTCATTTCCTGCAGTAGATATTAAGTGGTGCTTATTCACTGTGTAGAAAAGAAGGCGTCTACATGAAGTCAACCAGATCGTAAAAACCTGAATCTAAGTACTTAAACTGGATTTTGAGACAGATATGTACACATAAAAGTGTATTTTCCCTATATTTTTTGCTTTGTTATAAATATAACAATATAAAACTTAAGGAAAATGCTACAGAATCACATAAATTAATTTTTTTAACTTAGAACTACAAGGACAATGTAAATCATTAACATTTCTCATGGTGGATGGCACTGGATGGATTTTCTTGAGGCTGGAAGCTAAAATACACCCTACTGAAAGAGTGATTTTAGGTAGAAGTATGTCATACTCTTGTTGTCAATGGAAGCAATTGTGTATGTGACAAGTATTTTAAATTTATGAATTACGGATGAAGGACTTTATATTGCCATTATCTGAAATGAAGTTTGTAGTAACGCACTCCCTGGATATAATTGTTCTGCCATGAATCAATGCCTTAGTCATAGTGAGCAAAAGTAACCACACGGTGATAACATAATAGGGGTTAAACATACATTAATGTTTAAAAATTAATCCCAGGAACATCTGAGTTACTAACGAATGCATCAGTACAGATGCATTAAAAGCACCAAACTACCTAAAGAAACTCAAAGGGAAAACAAAGACAACAGCACACAACCCTTTTTTATTTTATTTTATTTTTTTCTTGTTTCAGAACTTTTGCTTGCTTATTTATTTTTATGGCCAGCTCAGCCTGCTCTGAGGGCAGGCCTGGAGCAGCATGTGGTGCCGGGGTTCGAACCGTAGTCCCTGCAGCCGCCCAAGCTTTCCTAAGCAGATGCTTTAGACCACTGAGCTATCCTGCCGGGCGCTAGCACATAACCCTTTTAAACTGATGTTGAGTAAATCTTTTGAGCAACATGACATTTGTCTGGAAGTTAAGGCTGGGTGCTGTAGCACACATCTACAACATCCAGGGATCCAAGATGTTGATTTAGGAGGATCACCGGTTCAAGGCCTACTGGGGAAAGTTAGAACTTATCTCAAAGTAGAAGATTAAAAATTATTTCAAAGTTCTAGGAGTGTAGCTCAGTAACACAGGGCTCTGGGGATCAATCCCCAGGAAAGCAAGGAAAGAAGAAAAGTGGGCAGTGAGGAAGGCAGTGGAGAGGCAGCGACGGAGGAAGGGAGGAAGGAAAGACCGTGGGAGACATTTTTCTTTCAATTTCTGGATGAACACTGAATGAATTAAAATAAATTATCTCTCAGAGGAGCATAAAGTCCAACAAGTTCTAGAAATATTAAAATTTACTGCTAATTATTCCTAAGTCACACAGACACACACACACACATATATATATATATATATATATATATATATATGCTGTTATATTATTATCAAGTTATAATTTCTGAATTATATCTAAATTATTATATTTGATTGGATTTTTTTTTTTTTCAATTAGAAATTTGAGTCTCTTGTGCTCTGGGGGAATGTCTCCACTGAGCAATACTCTAAACATTTACCAAGAATGAAGGTAAATTTTTTTTTTGGAAGGTAATTTTTTTTAAGTCTATAAAAGAAGGTTAAAGATATTGAATACTAAAACTGTACTTTTAAATAAAGCATGCAATTCTCCGCAGAGCAAATTTCAATACTTTTTATAGACATTTAAAAGGCGTGCTCTAGCACATTCCTTTTTGTCTTTGCTGCCAGGAAACAGCTCTCCCCAGCGTACAGTTATGAACAGCACCTCGTGTTAAACCGGTGATGTGTATTTCTTTCGCTGTCTTTCCATAATCTCTATTTTGATCTATTTATCAACGTCTTACAAGGCTGTACAGACTTACAATTTTAAATTTCTCTTTCAAAGAAAATGAGCGGAAAGTTTGTTCTTGTTGTTTTTTTTTTTTTTTTCATTCAGCATAGAGCAGACAGGGTCTTCAGGGTCTCTCTACAGAAATTGGACTCCTAGTGATCTTCCTGTTTTTCAGCCTCCCAAGAGCTGGGGTTGGAGGCCATGACGTGTGCCACGACGTCCAGTCTCAATCGCTGTCTCACTGTGCCCTGCGAGCAGAGCCAGCACAGCAGGCCGGGGATCAAACCCCAGTCACTGCGCTCTGCCTAAGCAGGCATGTTTAAATAAATAGGTATATTATTTCTATATTTTTTATAAATTCATAACTTCAAGACATATGGTCGACCTGAAGATTGAATCAATGACAACAGCAGCGTCCTCTGCTTGCTTTTCCTCTTAAAAATCAATCAGCCATGCCATCTCCACTTTTAGAGAGATGACGTTTCCGTACAATGCGATATCCTCTAATCTGCCTGTTTTCTTCAAGGTTGCTCTTGAGTTTTAATGGAGTAGAACTCTTAAAGCTCTATTTGTTTTACTCTTCTCCTAAGACGTTTAAGTGTACCAGCGCTCACTTTTGCAGGAGTATTGATCTCATGTGAGTAACCCTATGAAACTGCTTTCATTTCTGTAGCATAAAAGTGTGCTGCATTTCTTACCTCGTCTTTAGATTCTTTCACGCCGAGTGGAGAACACTTGATGTAAGTTTATGAGTGAACCCTAGGGCTTTGCCGTCACTGCTCCTTCATCTACAGTTGCTATTTATTTATTTTTTTTTAACCTGCACGTATGGATACCTACCTATCATTTGCTCTATAGAATTTTATGTAGAAGTTTATTTTATTTTAGCCAAAATAACTCCACGTCTTTTTTCCCCCTTCTTCCTTGATAAAAATGAAGCCCTGTTACCACACAGTCTTTTACCTTTGGGCTTACTTTTTTTTTTAAGACTTTTTAAAAACTTTTTGTTTTATGTTTTTTCTTGTTTCAGAACTTGTTTGTTTTTATGGCCGGCTCAGCCTGCCCTGAGTGCAGGGCTGGCGCAGCATGTGGTGCCGGGGATCGAACCACGGTCCCTGCAGCAGCCTAAGCTTTCCTAAGCAGGCGCTTTAGACCACTGAGCCATCCTGCCAGGCCCCACCTTCGAGCTTTCTTGCATAACAAAACTGATGAAACTTAAACTATGAGCTTGTACTGCTTTCACGCCTTACACTGTGTAAGGCCTCCTTCCTATCTGCCCTACAGAGTGACATTCCTCCGAGCGTCGCTTCTGCCATCCTCTAGACCCTCTCTCTGTGCCTAGCACTACTTCCTGCGGTCCCAACCTCACGCCCACCTTACCCCCTCTGCAGGCGCATCCTCTATTACATCTGGGTCAGGGAGGCTCCTACATTTATGCACGGTGTTCTTATCTGAACCAAGTCTTTGCTTCCTCTCAAATCTCCAGCCCGCCAGGCACTGGCATAACCGGTGCAGGCCACAGCGCCCAGTCTCAATCTCGCTCTCAGTGCACCCCGGGGGGCGGGGCTGGTAAGGAACTCAGGCCCAGCGCTTTGCCTAAGCAGGCGCTTTAGTCCCTTGATCTATCTGGCCCGCCCATGAAACACTTTTAAAATACTTTCCTATGTTAGGTAGTGTAGGCTAAGGCGTACCAAGAGAAAAGCAATTAGTAAATGTTAAAATTAGTAATTTACTCATTAAAATTTTACAAATAAAATTCACTTCATTTGAAACATAGTTTAAACAACTGATTTACCCTGCAGATATTGACTACACGTAGGTATGGCTATTCATAGGTAAAGCAATAATTCTAATGAATTTGAAAACACATAAATCCTTACCTAAGGAACCTGGAACATTGTTCCCGTGAGCACAACGTACCCGATCACATATCTTAGCATGGAAAATGACACAGTCACCGCGTATTACACAAAAAACGTCCAAACCAGGCATAGAGCGTTTGGTTCACTTCAGTCTTGTACGTAAGAAAACACCTGAGATTTAAACACGATTTTAACAATTCAAGTTTGTGTAGATAATTCAAACAGTTTCAGGAGAAAAATGATTCTATGAGGCTGAGTTCTCTTTCCCTTGTTAGAGAAAGAGGGGTGAGGAGGACAGAGGTCAAAGTTGATGTATTTCATAATGGTTTGCCTTATGCTGGTGATATTAAGGCTTTTCCTTCTAGAAACTCTGAAACAGTTGTGCTCAGGAGCAATGACTGACCCCCTAGGGCTGAGGTTGTTCTGTTTCCAAACAGCTAGCTTGTCCCAACTGCTTGGAGGTCAGCCCATGAGTATTTTGCATTTATTAACAGAAAGGCTACTGCAGAATTAGGGAATGTGCAAGATTTATAATCGAAAGGACCCAGCGTCTGTCTCAGGTTTATCCTAATTTTGTTCTCGGGGCAAACTGTCTGACTTGTCTAATCTTTAACTGCCTGTCTGTGGTTCAGCTTCTAATCTCAGTTCAGTTTCTCAATATGGACTATTTAAGCCTTCCTGGTTACTCTACAGCACCTGTTGGTCAACAGCATTAATATTCAAAATAGTCGTGTAATTTTGGAAATATTTGTATTTTTTAAATCAGTAAAAGTGATCATTTTCTTTGTTCTCTAAGACATATGGGCTCCCTGATATGAAAGCCAGGAAAACATAAACTCATCAACACTAGATTAAATCTGAACAATACATTTTCTAAGACAGTGAGGAAAAATGAAGGTTTTTAAATAAGGGTACTGATCACTTCTGTAGTTTTTGAGCTTTAAAATTTCATTGAATTTGCACAAAACCTCCATGGCAGGAACTGTCATCAGCTTGTTTGTAGCTGCAGATCCGGGCCATGGTCAAGTCATCAAGGCAAATGTCCCTCAGCCATGTGACATTCTGCAAGCAGGGACTTGTGCAGGGTTTACGCAACCTACCCCCCCCCCCTTTTTTTTTCTGCTGTGACTTTTGCGGGGATGTCTCAATTCATTAAGAACTTGGCTTCTGAGGACAGGCATCATTTTTGCAACTCATCTAGAATCATCTTTTCAAGCTGCAGTTCTGATGGTGTGCTTTCCTGTTGAAAGCCTTTACATGACTTCCAGTGGGCGCTGGGGTCAGAGCCCCGCTCCTTCAGGTAACTTCACAAGTCAGCTTGCCTTGACCTGCCTAACTCTACGCAGTCAGCGCCCTGATTCCCGGATGTGCTCATGTTCACCTTCCTCTTGTGTATGGAGTCTTTCCTGCAGCCTTCACCCACTGCAGACCTGTGAGTCTGCAGGTAGCCTTCAAGGTTCTGTGATGATGGGACAGATGACACCTCTAAACAAACAGGCAATTCATAAAATAATTTTCTGAAACAGACAGAAGGCTATTGAGAACAACAAGGAGGATTGTTGAGTCCTACAAAAGCTAATGCACCATTACAGTGAATTAAGCAAAAAAAAAAAAAAAAAAAAAAAAAAAAAAAAAAAAAAAAAAAAAAAAAAAAAAAAAAAAAAAAAAAAAAAAAAAAAAAAAAAAAAAAAAAAAAAAAAAAAAAAAAAAAAAAAAAACTGGGACAGAGGTAGCGTTCATATTGCTTTTCCCATTTTCTATAGCATAAAGGAAAGAAGATCTGTTTTCAGATTTTTTTTTTACTTTTGCAAAAAACAAACAAACAAACAAACAAACAAAACCAAAATTGACTCATCCCCAAATAAGGGGATATGCGACTTGCAATTATGAAACTCATATGCAACCAATTTGAGTGGCGTAAGACCAGTTTACTAACTTACATTGGGAACTATCTCTTCCAGGAAGGTATCCCCAGTGGGAGGTGATATTAGCATGAGAAGGCTCGCTTAGTAAAGGTGGAAGCTGATCTCTGCAGGTGCCTAGAGGTAGATAAGCCTGCTGAATTCAACAGGCTGCCTGCAGGGGCAGCTTCTCCCCAGTGTCCCCAAGACCTTCTAGTTTATCTTTTTGTTTTTTCTAGCATCCTTGTCCCAAAAGATATGAGCCTCAGGAAAAGCCTAGCACTGCAGTGAGAGTTTTTTTCCCAAGGTGCTCCTGTTGGCTGGAGGTTTGTGACTTCTGACCACCCTCCTCCAACTTGGCAAAAGGCACTTAGGCAGAAATTCTAAAAGAAAAAAAAAAAGAAAGATTTTAATGTTTCAATTGTATATAAAAAAAGTTACTGGAAAACACATTTATAAATGTTTCTGAAGCATTATATTTTTCAAAGAGGCACAAAAATAGGTGTCTCCAAATATTTAAAAATCTTCATTTTTGCCTACTGTCTTAGAAAACCTATTGCCCAGATTCAGTCTAGTGTTGGAGAGTTTACGTTTTCTTGGCTTCCATATCAGGGAGCCCATATGTCTTAGAGCACAAAGAAAATAATCATTTTTACTAGTTTAAAAATACATATATTTCAAAAATTACATGACTATTTGAATATTAATGCTGTTGACCAACAGCTGCTGTAGAGTAACCAGGAAGACTTAAATAATACATGTTGAGAAACTGAGTTATAAATAAAGAGTGAAGAGAAATAATAGTAGAATGAAGGAAGCCAGGACTTTCTCCAATGGGGAGGGGATTGAGAGATGGAGAGAGGATTGAGGGAGAAGAAGACACATAAATAAGGAACTCTGGTGTGTCTGTGGTATACACAAGCGCCAACCTCACACAAGGAACGTAGACATGAAGTACTGCAAGCCAGCCCTGATGAAGAAAGTGAAATTGATGAAACAGACAGAAAATAAACCAAAGAATTAGAAATGCTATGAGTTCAGTTCTTGGATCCGCAAAAAAAGAAGAAGGAGAAGGAGAAGGAGAAGGAGAAGGAGAAGGAGAAGGAGAAGGAGAAGGAGAAGGAGAAGGAGAAGGAGAAGGAGAAGAAGAAGAAGAAGAAGAAGAAGAAGAAGAAGAAGAAGAAGAAGAAGAAGAAGAAGAAGAAGAAGAAGAAAACGAGAGATGCTAGTAGACGTTGAAGGACATTTGGTCATTTCATTCGTCTTCTCATCTGCTTAACAAGTAAAGACAAGCAGTAGAGTAAAATCAACATTTTGCCCAACGTGGGTCACTAGCCATGAGTGACAATGTATGATATAATAATGTGAGGAAGAAAAGACTGCTCCTTCCTGTTTACTTTGGCGCTAGTTCTTTTCTCTTTTCCTTACAGAAAAGGGCAAATTTAAACAAGCAAAATAGGGTAGACACATCCATTTCTTTATAAAACATTACTTAGTAAAAAAAAAAAGCATAATTTTAGTTAGTAAAATAAGGTACTTTTTATTTTTAAAAATATTTTTTAATGTTATTATTTTTTTAAAAAATGTATTTGACACAGGACCTGACTATGCAGTTCCGACTTGTAGTGATCCTCTTGTCTCAGTCTCCCCAGCTCTGGGATTGTAGGAGTGAACCATCACACCTTATTTAGGGGGCCAGGGCATGCCTAGTGTTATGGGGTCAGCCAGCATTGGAATTGATACCAATTTTCACTGAACAAAGTGGGAATTCAACAATGGTTGCTGTGTTGCATGATGGTATCTTCAGATTACGTGATCAGGTTACCAGTTTAAATGTGCAGAATTGGTTAAAAAGGCAACAGTAAGATGTCATAAGAAATCAAAAAGAAAAATAATAAGAATAAAGGGAAATAAGAAAATGAACTGCCTCCTTCAAAAGACTAGCAGAAACTGGCAATACGGTCATCCAACTTACCCTATGTATACAAAATATGTCTTTTTCCCTTCGTTCTTTTGTCCTTTTCCTCATTCCAATTTTTCTTTCCCGTTGAACAAAATCTTTTCCCTTCACAGTATCTATTGTATCTTTTGAGGTTTTTTTTTTTTTTTTTTTTACTTTTTCAGGTTCTTACACTAGTGAGATAATATAATCTTTGCACATGTGGGTTGGATTTATTTCACTTATTTAAGAATTTTGTAGATAAAAACAAAGTATTCTTTTCTTTTTTTTATATGTGTTCCATACAGGGTCTCACTAAGCAGCTCAGACTCATGGTGATCCTCCTGTCTCAGCCTCCCCAGCACTGAGATTATAGGTGTGCACCATCGTGCCTGGTCTTGCTGGCCGGCTCAGTTCGCCTAGGGGTGGGACCAGCCAAGCATGTGGTGCAGAGGATCGAACCCCAATCTCTACATTGCTTAAGCTGGCACTTAGTCCACCGAGCTATCTTGCCAATCCTACTCAGTAGTCTTAATGAGGAAAACGGGCATGTAGACATCTGGCTTCAACTTTTCATGAGATTAAGTAGACAATGAAAATATTAAATCTCCTTAACTTTCCCTCACCCTTGGGTATACATTTCTGTCCTGATTCGTCATTTTTCTTTTAAGCCTTTGCATGCAGTTATAAAGGGTCTAAAGAGATGTCCTTCTTTATACTGGGAATTGTATTCACTAATTTTCATGACGTACCAATAATAGGTAGAACAGGTACAGCTCAGAGGAAGCCCCATCTGCACTGATGCTTAGAATGAATCTGTTATCTGGGTTTGAACAAACAGAACACTTACGTTTCAAATCTTATTTAACATTTGTCTTTGTTTGCACCTACTTTTAATAAGAAAATGGAACATTTCATATTCACAATCTCTTTTATTAAAAACAGAAATGTTCATTGTAGAAAATTAACTCATTTTGTAAACCAGGGCACAGACCTGTGAAGGTAAAGTAAATGTCAAACATGGTAAAATGAGGATTGTCAAAACTGCTTATTTAAACATTCCTAATATTTATTTTATGTTTGACAATAAAATATGGGTCTTCTTCTACCTTTCCTCTATTCTTATTAGTCATTATTTTAACAAATGGCATACTTGTTCGCTTGTTTTTACTTCCACAGAACACGAAGAATGATTGGCAGAATAAAATGAAAGCAATAACAATTTTGTGTCATCCTTGATGTGATGGAAAGATTGATAGATGTAAGCTATAACAAGCCCGAATTATATTGTGGTATTTTTGTGTGGTTTGGGGGAGAGAGACAGTTCTGTGGAAGGAGTAGGTTCCCATTCCTTTCAGTCTGCTCAGAACCCCACCACTTCAAACTTCAGAAACATCCTGCTTCAGTTCTGTAAGTTTACATGAATCTTACACACGCTTGATTCATCAGAGCCTTTCCTGACATCAGGTACGGTAAATTTCCTGAAGACAGAAATACTTCTGCAGACAATACCTTGTTAAACAGGTTTGGTAGAGATCTTATCTGCTACTTCACAATTCTGAAGCAGGACAAAACTGTTTCAGAGTCGGTGTTAATTATTCATGAAGGCAGTGGAAACACTTTAAATTGCAATTAAATTGTCACTAATAAAGTTGTGAGCAGAAGTCTAAGACCTAAGACGCTTGGTTTCCTACTTTTTCCTGAGAAAGTAGACGTGTATTTCTGACTCCATAGTGAATTGTAGATAAAAGACACATATTTTAAAGCAGAAAATATCTCCACATGAAACTTGTACTATGCACTCCTGCAAGATACTTCTTTTTTTTTTTTTGCCTTTTTGAGACAGAGTCTCGCTATGCAGTTGAGGCTGGTCCTGATCTCACTTTTGTAGCCCAGGCTAGTCTCGAACTCACACCAATCCTCCTGCCTCAGCCTCCCGAGTGCTGGGATTACGTGAGCCACCACGCCCGGCAGATACTTCTAAGATCTAATACCGAGTTTTCTCCTTTAATGTACAGGAGGTTTACATTAATGTTGTGAGTTTAACTGCACCTTTAAATGAAGACACATAGTATATCTTGGCATCTCCAGCATATTCAAATATTTTCGCTGTGTAACATGCGCCAAAATGCTCCCAGCGGGCAATGCAGGAGAGTGTGACGTTTGTCTCCTTGAAGCATATTAGTAGGTTTAGCTGTCATTCCTTGCATTGCCTGAATCTCATTTCCAGAAGAAGGCAGACGGAATTACAATAAACTCGCCTTCCAGCTACAATATATTACAGTTTACCTGGCTTCTCTCATTCCATAGAATCCTTACATCAATTCCAAGGTAGGTATACTAAGATGACAAAGGAAGTATATGGTTTTCTGAAATACAGTTTCATCATAAAGCCCTAAGATGTTTCTAGGAAATGTGTCTATGGACCCTTAAAAAGAAATTGTGTGAGCCAGCATTTCTTCTTTTGATCCCCTGTATTAGAGGTCATGTATGAGCAGAGGTAGTTTTGTACAACACTGGGCCAAAAACGGCTTCTAATTCATAAAATAGTTGGAAAAGAAAAGGAACATGGTATCTGCAACTATGAGCTGCACGAAGCTTGTGCCTCTGTATGCATGAGTTCACTGAAACCCACTCATTCCATTTGTACGTATGCTGTTTATGCTGCTTTTGGAGTGTTGAGTGATATGCAGGCACATGTGTCAGGCTCAGTCATTTACATGTAGATCGCCTCAGCATGAATAAAGGCAAAAAGAATTTGTGAAGGCACTGAGATTATTTTTCCAGTATAAAATAATCAAATATAAAAGAACATACAAAGACCTTGAGAAATAGCTCAGTAGAATAAGCACCTGCCCGGCAAGCACAGGGTCCTAAGTTCAAAATCTGGTATCATAAAAAAAAGAAAAAAAATCAAATATGTATAATTATTAAAAAGTCATTATCATAAAATGTAATTAAAACAATAGAAGTAATTGTTATATGAAAAACAAGTACTCAGCACAACAACCCCGTATAGTCTAACAGTCCATAGCAGTAGTGAGTTATCAGCAGAACTAGCAACGCGAGGAATTCAGGCACCTGTGATATTTGAATGGTAAGGGAACGGCCATCTCTGACAAAACGAAACAAAAAGGAGGGATACAGATGAAGGACCATTTTGCAGTGAAAAAAATAGGAAAGATATATAGCTATGTTCTCTTAGTTTACTGAGAAGAAATATTTGTACTAATGGTGTTTAGACAAGATACCGTGTCTGCATCTTGTACTCTAAACAACTACTATGAAGACAAGAATATGCAATGTATTAATTGTTACAACAGTCCTACTATCCTGTTTTGAAACTTTCTCATTACTGTTACTTTCTCATTAAAATAGATAAAAGAACAACCACTGTTAATTAGCTATTCTTGTTTCAAAAATCTGTAACATAAATATGTATTGTTGTGTGTTACCCTGTTTTTGTCTTTGTTTCCACTATTTGTTTCTGCTTTTGCTTTTACTCTTCAAAATAAAATAAAATAAATAAAATATTTTAAGAAGAAAAAAATAAATTTATGCAAATATTACATGAAAAAAAATAAAATTAATAAAATAAAATAAAATTTAAAAAATAAAAAAAGAAGTAAATGACCAGTACTGACACAATATTGCAAAATTTGTAACAGACAATACAGAAACACAAAGGACAAAAACTTAAGAGTTATAATAAGATACCTTGTGAAACTTTATCTTGTGATCTGTTTCGTAGGAAATTGCGCACTTTTGGAAATGACTACATAACCCTTCATCTAATGAAATGGAAAAAAATATCAGCATGTAATTAGGGGTGTGACCTGTTTCCTGGTGGTTTCCTGATTGCTTTAAACTCAGGGGTGGCAAGTAACACAAAAGCATCAATATGTAATAATAAGTACATCAATACATTTAATTTGGGTCTATCAACTTTCTTTCAGGGCAACAATACTTTTGAAACCATCCCCCTGATGCCCCATAGAACTGCTGAAATAACTGCAGGGCTTTTAAAGCTGGTAGTTTTGTGTGTGTGTGTGTGTGTGTGTGTGTGTGTGTGCACATTAAGCTTGGTTTGTCAGCAAAATTAAACCATCTTTTTTATTTTTCTAATTTCTCTGATTTAAAAAATATTCACTGGCATTGTATTTTCAAATATTAAATAATGTAAAATAATTGAAAGGAAAAACCTCAACAAGTTCAATCTTCAAAATGTGAACATAATGTGTGTGTGTGTGTGTGTGTGCGTGTGTGTGTTTTAATAGATCTTATACTACCTCCCATATAAATTAAAAATTTTTTTTTCAGGGCTTGTCAAATAGCTCAGCAGATTAAAGTGCCTGCAAGGAAGCACAGGGGCAGGGGGTTTGATCGCCAGGCCTGCAGTGCTGGCCCCTGCCCCGGGACTCTCTGAGATCACAATTGAGGGTGGGCTTGGTGATGCACATCTGTAATCCCAGCTCTTGGAGGCTGTAAGCAGACGGATCACTACAAGTCCAAGCTAGTAGTGAGTCCTTGGACATGCTGTAGACCCTTCCCCCGAGAAAAAAGAAATGTTTCAAATTTTTCACATATAGCAGATAAATAGTTATGATGCTGGCAAGATGTCTACAACACTTTTGAAGATAGAGAGGAAGTGAGGCAGAGACAGACTAACAGACAGATAGAGGAAAAGAGAGAGGGAAAAAGAGAGGGGAAAGAGAGAGAGAGAGAGAGAGAGAGAGAGAGAGAGAGAGAGAGAGAGAGAGTTAGCGGGGAACTTGGCATCCCTGCCAAGCTTTCTGGAAGAGGCTTTCCCTCTGTAGTGGTTACAGCTGACTGACAATTCAACAACATCAGTAAGTGAAGAAGTTCTTTTAAAATATGGGTTAATGGCTTTGTAAATTTAGTGCCTTCAGGAACATTGAATTAAACAATTTAGCCATTCATCTTAAGCATCCTTAACAACTGAAAGCTTCACAATTTACACCGGACTTAGAAATTCACAACAGGTTTTACTGAGAGCCTCCTCAGCCCAGACTGAGCAAAGGGCTGAGGAAATGGAAGCAAAACGGGCTCTCCTCTCAGAGAAACTGAGTGGACTTAAGAGCTGGGAGGACCCCATGGACTGAGAGACTGACCACAGGGCGACCTCGGTGGTCTCTATGTTAACTATGCAAGGGTGTTTGACTGCATGCTTATCACTAGCATATATACAACGATCTCATCGAACATTTATTGTGGCCGGCCAGATAGCTCAGTGGAATAAAGCACTGCTCAGGCAGAGTGTAGCGGCCGGAGTTCGATCCCCTGTGTATTGTGATGGCTCCATCCCCGGGGCACACTAAGAGGCTGACTGACACTGGGCATGGTGGAGCACCTATAACCCGAGCACTTGGGAGGCTGAAAACAGGAGGATCACTACGAGTCCCATCTGGGCCATGAGACCCTGTACACCTTGTACTAAATAAATGAATGAATAAATAAATGCTTTTCATATAAGCTTGCAAGAAACGTGTACAACCCTTGACTGGTAGTAGGAAGAGCTACAGAGAATGTCAATGTTAGGCAAACAATCGGATGAACGTTCTTGGAGAACCTAGCATGAAGCAGTTGCTCTCCTAACTGCAGCAATGGAGGGAGCTTCATCCTGTGGCCAGGAAGCCAGGGGAGACGGGGAGGGGACATTTCACTAGATCAGGTGACCCAGGAGGACACGCACTCGGAAGACAAACAGGGTCGCAACTCAGACTCCTGGCACTCCATGCAGTTATAAATGGAATAGCCGAGCGCATCTTCTCTGTCGGATGATTTGATAGTCCGTTAACAAGGTTATTCCTACAGATAAACTGATACATTTAGTCAATAAAGTATTGATATTTCAGTCACTCTGTAAAGTAAAAATATAGAACAGCGGGTAATACAAAGAAGTGGCTTGACATCTTGGTCGCTAATTAACCAAATCTGATTTTAGCAAGTGGATTGATTGTTGATAGCTAATTGGAAGCTAGAATGATATTGAGAAGAAGAACGGTGGGATCTATTAATGGATGTTCAGGTTTCTATGTGCCTGCTTGGGGAAGGAAATGTTTGTAACCTTGTTTCCTGGCTGATCATAAAGTGGACAAAATGACATTAATTTTAAAAGGCATTTATATTTTATATTGAAAAACTGAATGGTAAATTGCAAGAGATATCAAAAGGCTTTTGGATAGCACCCAGGTGAAATTCTTCAACGATTTGTTTTCCCCTTTGCTGCTCATTGCCTTGGTCTGATTTCTAGTGTCATGATATAGCTGAGAAAACTCAACTCTCAATGAGGGGCCCTGTATTTCAGCTCTTACTTTCAAAGATTTCTGTCCCTTGCTTGCTGGCTCTTATGTGGAAGTAGACAATGCAGTGGGCAGAACTTGGTGGAACAGAACTGGTCTAGTTAGAGCAGAAGACTCAAGGAGGGAAGAAGTCAACTCAATATCCCGCTCAGGGCTGGCTCTTGAGGGCCTCTGCTCTTCCTCTTCCTCTTCCTCCTAAATTCAACCTCTCAAATATCTACCATCTCCCAGTCGCATTATCTGCTAACGTGCAAGCTGACTTCTGAAGAACATTGAAAGCCTAAATATATTTAAGCATTTTGTACTGTTTCAATATTCTCAATTAAAAAAAAAAAAAAAACTTTGAGTTTCCAGCCTTCTAAACTGCATGCTCAGAAATAAAATCTACACAGAAATAACTACCTCATCTCATCACCAATAATGTATATATGCAGTCAGGTTTATTATTAACAATAATGGATATATCCATATTTCAAATTACTTTCTGGATAATTTTTTATCTCTTAGCCAATTTCTTTTCAAGTCTGATTAAGTCATTATTGATTTTATTTCATAATATGGCCAAGGAAGAGTTTGTTTTGGGAAGTCTGCCACTTTCTTGTTGATTGTATTTGTATTTTTTCCAGTAGAATGCTTATTCTAAAATTTTTCTGGAAGAATCTTATTTAGCTACTTCTCTTTTTCATGCACTTTATGGGTAAAATACATGTGGTCTGGACTGCTTTCTTTATTAAAAATCTTTGCACCATGTACCATGTGGATGAAATACAGACACCAAAGCACAATCTTACCTAATACACAAACTTACAGTCTAATCCCTTTCTCTTTTTACATAAAAAGAAAAAGTAGAACCATGAAATTTTTCTTTGTGTATTTTGTATCTCTATGCCTGATGGTATCTTCACAGTGGGGATCATTTTCTAAGTAAATTTATGGTAGGCAAATAAGACAAATTATTACATTTGAACTTCTTTAAATATATATAAACACTCATTTCCACATGATAATTTATGCATGGATAATCAAAATGTTAACATTATAAAAAGTATTAAGTAAAATATAGACATGTAAGAGTTTCTGATTTTGGCTAAAAAATTTATGACACAAAATTGGCATTGAAATTTCAAAGAAAATAGTGAGACTTTTAATTTCACAATAATATAGAATTATGAACTACAACTTGAACTTAGCTTTGGTAGTCTAGCTTGAGAATAACATTATTTAAGAAAATTAATATTGAAATTGGTGCCGGTAGTAATGTACTGAAGATGATTGTCACATTTCAATTATTAAAGTGTTCTGTCTTTTTATTATGACATCTATCTTTTGAAAACATAACCATGATATCAATTACTCCAAAACACACAGTTAATTTGTTACCTTTAAGTGCTGGAGAAGAGTTTACTCTGATGGAAATATTCAAGTTATCTCACGAACTTATTAAGTAGTTTTATGTGAATTAGTCATCCTGGGAATAAGCTCGTGGCTTGCACTCTACACTGTAATGTAATTTCTGTAACAATTAATATTAATATCAATCATAAAGCATTCTACATATTCCTCCTGAATCATTTCTCTGCATCTAGCAAGGCTGGGTTGGATTCTACTTGAGGGACATTCATGTGAAGTGCGGGAAGGAGTGGCGGGGCTGCGGCCACGTGGCCTTTTCATGAAGGAAGTAGAGGAGGGCGATGCTACAAATGTGGAGGGTGGAGCTGCTCTGTGGACAGCGTTAACAGCAATGCCATGCTGCTTTGAAACAGTAGGTTATCTCAAGATTGTGTTTCACGAGCCATCACTTTGGGGACAGCAGGTGCAGGAGACAGGTCACAGATTTGAAATCAAAGATGTGACAGGTCGCCTTAGAGCTAAGGAACACTTTTCTGAGTGTAAGAATTTAGAGTCTACAGCCATGGAATGAAAACCCCAGCCAAGCACTGACGCAGGAAGATGTTCGCATGTAAGGTGACCCAAGCAGTCCTGCTCATGGAAAATTTTCTCTACCCACCACTTTTGCTTGTAGAACTTAAGGCATGTAGATTTTACTTAAAGCATACCTCTTTCCATAGTAAAATAGAGTGCCCACCAGCTTTATTAATCTTCCAACCACTGCATTAAGAAATTTTGTGAACACTCATTTATTTCTTTACTAGTGCCACATAATAAATTGCCACTGATTTGCAGGTAAGAAAATATGAGGCAACTGGATTAACTTAACTCACATCTCACAGGCTCTTAAGTGGAAGTTAGGAATAATGCATGACCACCCTTCTACTTCAACATATTTTTGTTAAACATTTAGTTAGAAATGATTTTAAGAATCCCAAGAAAGAATAGCCTGTTTTCCATCTGCTTGCTGAGGCCTGAAATTCTTCCCCGAAACCCTGATCTATGGTTTAGTTTGAAGGCTGTACTTCTGTTAAGGTTAAACTTCCTCTGGCTATAAGATGATATTAAGTATCATTAATTTTTTGCCACCTCAGAGTAAAGGAAAGCTATAGCTATGTAGCTAAGCATATTCTCTTGTGGACAGAAGGAAATGTACACTGTATTTTACATCATCTGGCTCAAACTTCCAGAATAGGGTTACGATTAACCATGAACCATGTTGAGCTTGCTCCTTCCTTTCTACAGTTCTCTAGATTGGACTCTGTGCCTCAGTAGCTCTCATCTGAAGAGAGGGACAGCTGTGATTCTCAGGAGACTACAGTCACCTCAGGCAACGCTGCGTGGACTCACACTGGCTAAAAGATTCCAGATCTGGTCCCTCTCGTTGGTGCATCATTGCCTAGCTTAGAGCTTGTTCTCCTCAGGGTGACGTCCTGGATGGAGATGGCAGCATTGTGCCTGATCATAGGACCAAAGGGTAAGGGGTAGTGATGCGCAGGTGGATGAAGAATGGACCTCTGGAGATAGGGGAAGGCTGGGAGTTGATGGACAGGATGAAATAACAAACGCAATAATTATAAATCCTTTACAAAAATATTTTTTTGAAAATACTTGTTCAAAAATTACTTTCAGTAAGAAGTAACCATGTGACAGTTTCAAAACACGTTAGTAGTACGTTCCCAATAATTGATACAATGCATACTGCTTTCCTCATAGTAGTTTTTTAGAGTGCAGGATGCAGAGATGATAATTTTTCTAATCATTACTGGTACAAAAATTTCTTCTCATTGAACTAAGAGAAAATAGTAGTATACATAGTCCAATATTCCATAATCGTAGCCAGTTATTGGCAGAACTGGCAATGTTCGAAGCTATTATTTTAAGCCTTTTACAGCTAAAAATACTAATCTAGCTTTGCTTTTTAAGACTCATGGTTAAACATCGCTGCTGGGTAGTTAAGGGCAAGTTAAAGCAAAATCTATAAAACAGAACATGTAACTTTTATATGTTCCAAGGTCAGTCAAATCCCCTCAGAATTTTCCTCTCTCATGTTTTGTGTACGTCATGTTTTAGCTACATTTGGAAAGGTTAAAGGTTTCTTTGTTCCTTCCTTCCTTCCTTCCTTTCTTTTTTGAGACAGGGCCACCCTGTGTAGTTCAAGCAGATCTTCAACTCACTTTGTAACTCAGGCTGATCTTGAAATCATAAGGATCTTCCTGCTTCAGCCTTCGAAGTGCTAGGATTCCAGATGTGCACCACCATACCAAGCTAGGAAGCTCAAGATTTTTAAAGCATACCAATTAAAAACAATGGAATTTTTTAAAAAGTATATGCAGAGAGAGAGATAAACTGTAGAAACAAAGCCAAATCACAGTGGAATGCATGTTTGCTGTCTTGCAAGTAAAACCTGCACGGTGTATTTTAGAGTAACTGAATTTATTTCAAAGTAACATACATGTACCTAATTAAGATAGCTTTGAAACATACAAGTAAAAATGGGAATTAAGTCCTACTGGAATTTAAATATATTTCAAATAGCACAGTATTTTGCAATGTGCCCATATGATAAAGATAATCACAAAAGAGTAAGAGACATATAGAAAAGAAGACAGCTTTAGTAAAATTATCCCCAATAATTTTGAAAGCAACTTGAAACAGGAAGTATTAGGAAACCATATCTTTTGACTATTTGACTTTTTTTTCTGTTTATCTAAATACTTTAAACATCACATGGGCATGTTACTTAGAAATTGAATGTTCTCACAGGTAATCTTCCACATGTTCACATATTAACATTTTGGTTTAAATTTAGCACTTAACCATTTAACATTTGGTTTAGATCTTTGTATTGTTTTGTTGTGAAAATAGATTAGTACTTTTGTTACCTTTATAGCATTATTTTTCTTTTCTCCAGGCTCTAGCAATCCCATTTGCTACTTTCTAACGATGATAAGTTATTGCAAAATACATTTTCCCAATCCCTTATTGATGCAGCCATGTGTTGTTTATAAATTTTCACAACTAAGTAATGTTGTAATCAATACCTATGAACAGGTAAATTTGTACTCTGCTATTTAGAAGGTTTAGGAAATTATTGGTTTTGAGCTTCATGAAGAAAGTGTATACTATAATACCATTTATTCATTTCCTTGTGGAAGCAGTCGGAATCTTTTTTTTCCTTTTATTCTTTTTCTTTTTCTTTTGTGCAGGGTTTCACTACACAGCTCAAGATGGTGCTTATCCTCCTGTTTTCAGCCTCCCCAGTGCGGGGATTACAGGCGTGTGTCGCTGCACCTGGACTTGCTGGCCAGCTCAGCACTCCCAGGCACAGGGCCGATGCAGCAGCATGTGATGCTAGAGATCAAACTCCAGTCCCTGTGCTTGCCTAAGCAGGTGCTTAGTCCACTGAACTGCCTCGCCCCTAGCAGCCACAATCTTAATGTTAAGCTTCTAAAGTCATTTGCCTTTGTTCAGAAGTGTTACGTCTGCTGCCTTTGAGCTTCTTGTGTTCACGCCCAGCGTACTAGTCTAAACGAATCCTAGTGCAGGTTAAGAACTAGACGGTTTTCATCTGCTCGTTAGCATTCCAGTGGTTAGTTTTAGTACACTAAGAATATTGGGTGCTGTGGGCTGAAGGGAATTTGTGCCCTGGGATTCCTGCAGAAGTTCAGTTCCTAAAGTCACCTGCCAGTGGTGTTAAGAGGGTAGAACTTTAATGGACAACGGGAGTTAAAGGTTATCTTTTGGGATATGATCAGTATTTGTATTTGGTGAGATATTAGGATGGGGGCTCTTATGACTGATTTGGTGGGTGGGAGGGAGGTAGAGAAGAGAGAGAGCGAGAGACAGAGACAGAAACAGAGAGAGAGACAGAGAGAGAGAGAGAGAGAGAGAGAGAGAGAGAGAGAGAGAGAGAGGATGCTGACCAAGCATGGGCATCATTTTCAGCAACAGGTCACTTGCAGACTTGCTGCACTTAACTTTGGGGTTCCCAGAAAGGTGCAGCAAAATAGACTCTTTTTCTTTATAAAGCAGACTTTGTCATGGGAACAAAAGTAGACAAATAGAGTGGGCTACCATAGGACATACCGGTTTTCAGTGTCCTTATCTTTATTTCACTCCATCTTTTGTTTTTACATTTTCGATTTCTGCATCACCAGAAAAGAAATACCATTCCTCTTGCTTTCTACTTTTTGTTTATTATGCCATTAAAAAATGATGCCATGAAATTACATTTAATTATAAATTTGTGCTCACACAGTGATGCTCTTTGAGACATCTTTTCGCGCCAAGGCAGTAGTGCAAAACACGGCACAGAGTGCAAATGTAATAAATTTCTGGTACTAAAGTTACTAAACAGAAATTACACTTCTTAGATTTTAATCAGACAAAATAAAAAAATATAAATTTTTGGCATATATAGTAGACTTTATGTTGCCCACTAAGAAAGAGGGACTTTCCCACAAGTAGTGCCTCTTTATATTTTGTAATTCCAGGGTCTAGAACATATTCTGTATTCAATGTAGTGTGGTCAAACTGAAGAGTTGGAAGTTCATCCCTTCATGCATCGAATAAATGTTCTTCATACCTACAACATTCTGGACAGTCTGTGGTTAGTGTTACTATGGTTAAGAAGAAGCACATTCGAACAAATTATAATCCCTTCTAGATTATCTAACTAATTCCTTTAGAACTGATGTTTTTGTTTAGCAAAGAAACTTCTGATTCTAACTTGCTACCCTATGTAGCTTTTCTTTTTATTTTTTAATTAATTAACTAATTAGTTAATTTGTTACAGGGCCTCACAATGCAGCATAGGCTCATAGGGATCCTCCTGTGTCAGCCTCCACAGTGCTGGGATGACAGGTGGGCACCACCATGCCCAGTTTTGGTGGCCTGCTCTGCACAGGGCCGGCATGTCATGTGGTACCAGGGATCAAAACCGAGTCTCTGTGCTTGCCATACAGGTGCGTAGACTGCTCAGCTGTCTCCCTGATCCTATATAGCTTTGCTAAATGGAAGAAATACATTCATTATTGGATGTGGTTATGTGGTTCACTTCACAGTCTTAGTTATTACTACAAATTAATAATATTAATTCTGGCGCTGGGGAGATAGCTCAGTAGAATAAGTGCTTGCCTCACAAGCACAAGGGCCTGAGTTCACTCCCTGGTTTCGACAACAACAACAACAATAAGAAAAAAAAAAACAGAAAAAAATATTTCTGCTGTATTATTCATCTTCAAGTACGTCTTTGGTGTCCTCAGATTCATTTCGAATCATTCCAGTGACATGTTTTTCAGGGTAACTCTTATTTCTGGGGACTGATCTTCTGCACTGGAGATATATTCAGGAGTATCCAAGGTCTAGACTGCTAAAGGTCAATGGCAGACAGTAATGTCTCTGTATAATGTCAAATGACCCTAAAAAAAGAAAATCGCTTCCAGTTGAGAACTATTACCATAGGAGCCACTGATGCACTGTGAATTGCTAAATTCCATAGGAATAGGATATGCAAAGCTTTTGGTCCTATAAGAAAAGTCATGCAAGTGCATTTCACTACTGGACTGCGTGCCCACTGCTTCCTTGATTTTTAAGTGCACAGATGTTCTTAAGTAGCAAGATACTGAGTGAACTATAAATCAAATGTAGCCTCTTCTGATTTGCTTCTCTTACCCATAGCCTGTTTGCCAGAAATAGGACACTAGACATTCAGGAACACATATGCACCAGAATAATTTGATTCTCTCTTCCTCGGTGCATGTGAAAGCCTTCTTGACTCTATAGATCTTTGCTCCTACATGGAAGAAAGAGATTTAAAACTCAGCTTGCTCAGGTATTTTCGTTTTATTTATATCCCCTTGTTGATGAAACTGGGATTGGAATCTCGGGCCTTGACACTGAGCAATCTCTCCAGTTTCTTTATTTTTAAAATTTAATTTAATTTTGAGATTGGTTCTTTCATGGCCAATAAGTTCACTAGGGTGGACTTGAACTCATGACTGGAGTTTCAGTCTCCCATAGTCATAGAAACATACTACCATCTTCTAGAAACTGTTATACGTTGGGTATGAGTGTGTGCATGTTAGCGCAGTTTTGCCTCAGTCTTCAGAATCAGCACTACCTCTTTACAGGAACAAGGAATAAAACAATTATCTGGCAAACCTAAGTATCTTTCCGCCTATTTCTATCACTCTGTATCCACATCTTTCTTTTCAGTTTCTTAATTCTGTATTAGTGGATCATCCTAAAGTCCAAAGCGGATGACATCAATAAGCACACCAAATAAAGCTGAGCATGGTGATGCATGCCTACAATCCCACTGCTCAGTAGGCTGGAACAGGAAGATTGCTGTGAGTTGGAAGTCATCCTGGACTACACAGAGAGCTCAAGGCCAGTCTGAACTACGTGATAAAACCCTGTCTAAGTAAACAATAAATAAATGCAATAAGTATATGAGATACGTTATGATAGGTTCTGGCCCTCGTATGAACTGCTGAACCATTATGGTGGTCATCTAATATGGCTGAAGCCCTTAAAACAACAGTTTATCTTCCCAAAAATCACCTCCCTCTTCTTCTCCGACCCAGCCCAGGGTGCAGTTTCCTTCCACCTGTCCCGCCACCTCAGGGAAGGCCCCAATGAGCTCCTCAGGTAAATCTGAACATCCTCCTCAAACCTCACTCCTGGCCAAGGCCATAAAAGCCTCAGTCTCCCTTTGTTCCAGTTCAGAGAACTCCTTACCTTCCCTGAATTCTGTCCATGTTCTCCAAGAAAATAAAGCCACTTTCCCTTTTTCCTTCTGCCTATTTCTCTGCTGCGACACTGTGGAAAACTTACCGTATTATATAATACAACTGCAATCAGATAAGGACTTAGATCTACCTGGCCCTGGAGCGTGGCCACTATACCACGTTGTCATTATTTTTATTTCTTTTTATTCCTTCCTAAAATGATCCAAAATTAAAAATCAAAGTGGAAATGCTTTTAGAATATTTCGGTTATGTGTATATGGTAATGCAAACAATTACATCTATTTGCTATACAATGTGAAGTGGTGAATTTACAATAAGGGGATTCTTGCACTGTGACTGGGGAGATAGCTCAGTACAATAAGTGCTTGCCTGGCAAGTGCAAGGTCCTGAGTTCAATCCCTCGTAATGCAAAAGAAGTGGGGGAATTGCTGGATTTCTGTTTGACCCTAATGTGCACAATGTTTTGCCCTACCATTCCGGCTTCATAAATTTACCATTTCAAACAAATCTACAAAAACAATATGGCTCAATAGATCTCAAATGCCTGATCACTCCTGTTGGCCCATAACAGGTGCCCCATACTGAGGTCAGTGCTCAAAGAAAATTTCATATAACAACGCCGAGCTCAAGTCCTATTGATTTTACCAGGAAAGCCACTATTTTCGAGAATTTTTTTAAAATATTGAAGGAGGTAGGGGGAAGCCCACCGTGATTGAAATACAGCGCTGCTGCTGTGGGGAGACCTTGTTCTTCTGATTAATCACACCTGACTACCTAGGGTTCCGATATATTTCCTACGAAATAAGTCTGATTACACCTGTACTGAGCATTTCTCCATCATTAAATCCTTTTTCATCCATGGTGAACTGACTGCTGCTTTCCCTGCCCCTCCTGGGTGGCTGGAAGAACTTTAATGGGGCGGAATCACATAATAACCCAGCATTCCCTGGTCTGGTGAACAAACTGCACATATCGAACAGATAGGGGCCAACGCTCCTCCAAGAGCTGATGACTACATTTGCAGTTTAATTTAAAGCTGCCCCTGGGTAGCTGTGCCGCCTCATCTGGCCTCTTTATGTTTGTGTTACCACAGAGTCAGACGGATGCTTTGCTTTCAGTCCGGGGTTGGGACTTCCAAGCCACAGAAGAAAGCAGGTTCTCCCCTGATGTTCGCCTGAAAACTCAGTTCAGAGTCAGTGGCTTCCATGGTGATTATCAATATCCATTCCTTACACTGCTTGAAAAGCAGCCTTGGGAGTTTGACATGAAAGTTATGTGCTGGTAACCGCGATGCCAACGCTGCCCTTGCAGCTTGGTTTCGCCTCTCAGTTGCTGTGTGTCAGAAGCGTCTGAGTATTTTAATATGCATTTTTTAAAGTGGTTAGCATTATCTCACATTTGTTGAGCTGCTGCTGCTGCTGTATAGAGGAATAGCCGCTCCGGTCCCACATAGCTCGCTATCTTCTGGTCCTGATGAGGTCGCTGTGGGTATTATGCGGAAAGCTTCCACACTGAGATTGGAAACTTTTCTGATTTTGTTGCACATCACAGTAATTTCCTATGTTTGAATATTGCGATAGCTTTTGTGTCGGTGTCCTTATTTTAATGCATGAATTTTAAAGACATTTTATTAAGGAGGAAACTCAATCTCAGTAGTTTTAAGGTGGACTTGTAAGTGGAAAACCCCTAACGTCTAGGTCTACTGATCCCAGATCAGGAGGTTTTCCTCTATTTTCTTAGGATTAGAAGAAAATTTCTTTTACCTCCACATATATACTGAAAATTCAAGAATGAATTTAAGACACACCCAGTGAACAACTGCTTCAGCTTGTGACTGTCTGCTTCTTTATGGATTTATGCTCTAACAGAACACAACGACTCCTGTACATTTTGACCATTTCTAGAATGCCATTGTTGAGTAGTTAGGACCGGAACTGTATGTCCTTCTACGACCAACCTACTTGCCATCTCACTCTTCACAGGAACAAGCTCTTGCTGCATGAGGACACTTTCCTGCCTTCTATTTATTGGGTTCAGTGATAATTGTAAATTGACTTTATTGTTAGGTACGTAACTATAGGGCAGTGTCCAGCCTCATAATACAAATGGAATGAGTTCTTTTAGATTTTCCTTGGTCTGCTTTTGGTTTTTGCACTGGATACACTTGCTATTAAAAGTATGCTTTCCAAGGAGCTATGTGCTGCTTACCTAGAAGCTACATCATCCACCACTCACCATCCGTCCCTTTCCAGCTCTTCTTATAATGTCAGTCTCTAGAGAAGGCCTCCTGAGCAGCGCAGCAGGTGCTTGTCTACGTGTCCTGTGGGTGTCATGCTCATATGGCTCAATGACCTGCCCTACTGATTTTGCTCTATTTTTCTTCTGTTTGTTTCTCCTCCATTTTTTTTTTTTTTTTGTACCAGGAATCGAGCTGAGGACCTTGTACTTTCCAGGCAGATGCTGTACCACTGAGCTATATCCTCAGGCCCCACTTCCTTCTTCTTAGGGTTTAAACAAGTTCAAATTTCTGCAGTGATGCCTAAGCTTCTCTGCACGTCCTTTTCTCACTACACCTTAATTCTCTCTCTGATCATCCATCAATCAATGTGCTTCTAGCAAGCGTTGCAGGACATTAATGCTGCTGTGGCTTGTATTTGCTTCCCTATCCCCTGGTCGTGCTCTCGAGTCCAGAGCCCAGCTTCACATGTGGGGTTGTATGTGGCTATGAGTGTGTATGTGCCCACAGACCCCCTCTGACACACATACATATGGAAAAAGCACGCACTGCCTCTTTAGGGTATGTTCGTAGTACTGACAGTTCTGGGATAACGTGTGGAGGGTTTTGAATGCTTAGAAAAACTGCATCTATGTTTCTACCAGCAGTAGGCAAGAGCGTTTGGGTTCCAGCTCACGCCCAGCTAGCGGCATGGTATCATGTTGAACACCTTTGAGAAATGGATAAAGAAGAATAATAGTTTTGCCTTGCTGGGTTATTTTAGTTTTCTGTGATTATCCTTAAGGTTTTACATGGATAAGGTTCTTTATGGATTTATTCCCGTGCACTGAGGCTCAGCGTGGCCTGGGAATGGCCATGGCTGCGCATGTGTCACGCTGCACTGTTTCCGTGCAGAGTTCCCAGGAACACAGTTGATGAACAAAACCACGGCAATGATGTGTGGAGCTGTATGGCTTGACGCTGGTCCTGCCCAAGGCAGTGATGCTCCTTACATCTTGGGTGTTACTTTCAGACACTCTGCTTCTCTAGAAGCTATGTCTGTCCTGGTCCTAAGCCCTATCTCCTGGGCCCAGACTGCAGAGGCTCATGGGTGTTTCTGCTGTGGCTCACCACACTACTGTCAATAAAAGTCACACTGTGTGACCCTAGGTTATTGTTGTTTTTGTTGAGTTTTGTGGAAAATTATAGTTAGTTCTTTTGGGCCAAATTCTAATAAGACAGCGGAAGATGGAAATACCATTTCCATTAGAAGGATTCTGAATTTTTTTTTAATGTAAGCTAAGTCTTAAACAAAATTCTTCAACCAAATTGTAACAGTAATCTAAAATGAGGATAAATCTAAATCTAAATTTAAATAAAAGTAATATGTTAGTTTAAGAAAACACCAAGAAGTAACTACAAAGGCCTAGTACTAATAAATGTTTGATGATCTAAAATATTTAAATGATAGGAGGTATTTTTGAAATTTTATCAAGTGCTTTATGCTTCCTTCTGGAGAAAAGTCCAAGGAAAAATAAGTAATAAACGAAAATAGAACTATTTTAATATAATACTCAGGGTGTATGTAGTTATTTTATTTTCACAAATGTTTTGTAAAATTAATTGAATAAAATCTAATACTTTCACGCAAAAAGAAAAAGCTTACCAAAAATTTTGATTGTTTCATATTCTTTGTTAGTTCCTGTGAAGCACAGAAGTTAATTCGATTGAAAAAAAGAGATAAAATATGACAGGAGAGGTGGAATTGTTTCAATTATGTTGCTGATTAGCTAGTTTAATATTAAACACTTTGAAACAGTGTTTTCCCTCTAATTCCCTCTAATCATCCAATGATGATTCTGTACAAAATTCTTGAATCGGTGTAGAGGTCTTTTGTCACTGTTAAAATGCAAATAGAAACTAAAATATGAATGATGAAGGAAAGAAAGAAAGAAGAAAGGAAGAAAGAAAGAAAGAAAGAAAAAGAGAGAAAGGAAGAAAGAAAGAAAGAAAGAAAGAAAGAAAGAAAGAAAGAAAGAAAGAAAGAAAGAAAAAGAAATTGGATAGCTTCAGGCCAAAGCTTTCAAGATCAATTTGGTCACAAGGCAGAAGTGAGGCTTAAAAGCAAATCTTACAGGAAAGGTGTTAGACTCCTTGGTTCCTGCAATATGTGATAAAGTAATTAGAGGGAAATAGCAAGATAACACATTCTGAGGGAAAGAGAGTCAGCAAGCATCACTAATAAATAGTCCTGGAAACCGGCACAATATTAGGTCATAAATGCTTTTATTTGACTCTAAACTAATGTCTGCATTTTGGTTGTGACATTCTTCTCCTTTAAACTTTTGCTTCTTTAATTCTGCATATTTACTTCCCTTCAATAGGATCTTTGATGTTTTTGATTTTCACACAATTTTATTGAATAAATGAATCTCTTTTTGACCTTTTGCTGGTTTGAAACCAGGAAAGTTAAATATGCTATGTGTGAATATGGCGCTTTATCTTTTAAATAATTTAATAAATTGCTATGATTAAGTTGGGCATTAATTATCTGGGTCTCAACTAAAGTGCTTTCCATAAAATTAATTTTTAATGTATTTCATAAGACTTAGAGGAGCATAGGATCCTTGGCTCTGAAATTACGCTTACTGTGGCTTAGGTCCCAAAAGGCCCTACTACGTAATTGTGCTCTCACAAGGCAATCATGAGATCAAGATGTGGGTGCATCGGGAGAGATTCTTTCTGCTCTAGCAAGTGGTTCTTCTGCTGCTGATGGCTGTGGGCATCAGGGCCCAATTTCTTCTGTCTTCCAACACAGCCCCAGGCAGTTTCTAAGACTGTACTCCTCCACTGGTGATGTGTATTCGGTTCTCTTTTGTTTTAAGTTTTTAGCTTCCTGGGTTGAGGATATACTGTGTTTTCCAATCCTCTAGGGTGCAGAGAAACATTGTGTACTCTCTCATCTCTGATCATGTAAACCTACCTAATAAATCCTAACCTATCTCTCTCTCTCTCTCTCTCTCTCTCTCTCTATCTATCTATCTATCTACCTTCCTACCTACCTACCTACCTACCTACCTACCTGTCTATATTTCTGCCAATTCTATTCCTGTGGATAACACTAACCAATACATACTTTCAGTAAACACATAACACAAACTATGATGGCATGAAGTGTCTGTTGATAGTGAAGATTTGTTTTGCCTATTTATGGTAGCTCCAGCTGGTTAATTAACTTACTGTCACAGGACCACAAATGTTATCCATTAAAATCCTATAATCTGGAGATGCTTTTTCCTGGAAGATCAGGGTTTCAACTGATGGCAGGGAGGCTTATCTGTTAACAGAAAGAGTGGAGCTATCTGTGGTAACCATGACATATCGAGTACCAGAACACTCCTGCTTTTGGGGTGCCATACAGCTTCCTAAGCAATTATTCAACACTAGGTGGAGGGAAAATTTCTCTCAGACTTCACTGAGTTTGAATTTGTTACTGTTGTGTTTAAGTAGAGATCAGAAAGTCAAAATATGAACGTGTTTGAAAATAAGTAGTGTGGTATTTTTCTGTGGGTAGTGTGAAATAAATTTGATGACTACCACATCCCTAGAAATGTTTCATCCACGTTGTGTGGGAAGGGGCTGTTTATTTCCTATATCCAGAGATTCATTATTACATACAGAGCATACTTAAATAAAAAAAAAAGAACTGATTACATTAATCTCCCTCAAAATAGTCTGTCTCAACCAAAAAAATGCCCTATCATTCTTGTCTTTTCCAGAAGCCGTTGTGGATAATTCCTTTCGTGAGATTTTTTCTTTTTTTAATTTTGTGCAGGATCTCACTATGCAGTTCTGACTCATAATGATTCTCTGTTTTCTGCCTCTTTAGCACTGCGATTATAGGCATGTGTCATCACACAAGGTCTTGGTAGGTGGCTCAGTGCACTCTGGGGGCAGGACCAGCAAGGCATGTCGTGCCAGGGATTGAACTCTGACCCTTGTGCTTGCCTAAGCAGACACTTAGTCCACTGAGCTATCTCACTGACCCTTGTGAGTATTTTTTTCATGGATGCTTTAAATTGCTTCAAACCTTTGTAGCAATTTCTGTAAAATGAAGATATCATTGTATGTCCTCATCGACCTTATCCACCAACAGTAACATGATGTGAAATTCTGTTTACCCAACTTAGAATGAAAATAAAAGGTTAGCATCTGGGGTCAGAAAAGAAGACAATTATCGCAACTAATGACATAAAATAGGACTTCCAGAACTTCTTCAGGAAATAGCAAAGACAATGCGGTAATTGTGTTCAAAGTAAGGGAAAAAATGTTTTGATTACTTTAGATCCCTTGCATTTTTACTGTAATAAATTTTAAAATATTCAAACATTTGCTGTATTTTGTGCTTAATCACCATATGCTGGGATTAGCTCCTTCATTATATATTTATGAATCAAATTAATAAATAATAGGAACTGCAGAAAATTGCTAATATTTATATCACAGTTGTTTTTAATTTTTATTTATATGGAATATTTATTTTATAGGAAAATTTTATTTTATAGATCCACAGCTGTCTTAGTTCACTGTGATATTACCACAAGATCCTATAAACTGAATGATTTATTAACCACAGCAACAGTAAATCAAATATTACATGTCAGAACAGGACCACTATAGTCGCAAAGAACAAATTACAAATTTCAAAATAACTAGAATTGTTACTCTCTCATACCTTATTTTGAAATTTTGTACCATCATATTTATTGTTTTTTCCTCTTTAAAATAAATAAATAAAATAAACCATAAGAGTCTGAGGATTCCTGAGGCATACCAGCAATAATATTGGAGGAGATGATGATGCTGTTTATGATGATTTGCTTTTTACATATTGATTAGATAAATACTTTATCTTAATAAATAAGTACAAGTATTGTATGCCAATGGAAAATATATTTCAATTTACTTATTTCTCATATATCTTGGAGCAGTGAAATCCAGGATTAAGTGACCAGTATTTACAGGCTGTAGTGACAAATTCCTGGGTTTGTTTGTTTGTTGATTTTTGTTTATTCATTTTACTGTACCAGGGATCGGCATTGGGGACCTTGTGCTTGTGAAGCAGAAGCTTATGCTGCTGAGCTATCTCCCTGGCCCAGCTTCTTGATTTCTGAGTGTTGCTTTCTCCCTTGATTCAAACACGGCAACTTGTTGAGGTCTCTTCTAGAAAGACACTAATCCTGTGACATTAATGACCTCCCCACAACCCCTCTTCCTAATACTATCACTAGACGATTAGAATATCAGCATAAAATTCTAGGGACACAAACATTCACATGTAGTGTTGGCATTTTTTCTATGATATCTAGGATTTAAACTCTCAGTTAATATGTTTAGTCATTCTGATGTACACACAAAAAGCCATATAGGCATGGAAATACTGCATAGAAGATGCTAACCTCTAATAAATTACCTCTTTTTCCTTTCTTTACAAAAGTAAAAGCAACATTCAAAACTTTATCGGATTTTCTGCCTTGTAAATATATGCCAGCATAAGCCATAATCATCAGTAGAAATCTTAGTATCTGTTTGATGAACAGAGAGATTGCTGTATCAAACAGCACTAATCATTTCCTTTCAAGAAAATCCTCATTGGACGTAAACATTTGCCCATCTTTCTTGGTCTTCTCTTTCTGTCTATTTCATCCTGTCCAGTTTCCTTTTGTTTTTATTCAAAGTTACCTCTATTTTCTCTGTTTCTTCTGTTTTGGTTTTAAACATCCAAATATGTACCACTTCACCCTGTATTCAAGTACCTGGAAATGTATTTTCTTGAGGATAGCTCTGCATTCCACTAGATAAGTAGACCTACCAAGGTTGATCCTTCCTTAGACGAATATGTGTGTCCATGTGTCCGTGTAGATACATGAAGGGTCAGTGGCTAAGCAAATATTTTTCTTCTTGTGACAGCATCTTATTTATCCTTGTTCTGTTTAAATTCAGATGACATATTGCTGTGATATACTCATATCAGCTTTTTAGAACTTTCATTCTATTTTGAAGTCTTTGCTTTTTTTCTTTTTTGCTGAGCACTCTTTTTACTGTCTCACAATCTGCTGCAGGAAGTAATTTAAAATGTTTTTCCCCCTTCTTTACCACTACAACTTATTTATGAATAGAGCTTATAACAAAGAAAAATTGAAGAGAGCATCAGTCTCTCTCCAACGTAATTTCATTTTTTAAAAGGAAAACCAATTATAGTTCCTAATTGTACTGTACCTGTTATATTTGTCAAGGGTTTTGTTTAAAAGCAGCAGAAACTAACCCTTGAATATTTGAACATGAAACAGAATTCCCTGAGAGCTTACTGGGTTAGCCAACAGCGCTGATGAGATGCTGTCACGTCATAAACTCAAAAATCCAGAAGAACAAATGAAAGCCTAGAGAGCCAGAGCCCAAGTAGTAAATGTACTTTATTTAACTCTTTAGAGAGAAAAAAATATATATATTCTTGCTAGCTGTCTTGTGAAGGCACCAATGATCCTACTGGATGTTCCCACTTTCACAGGCTTTGTCTCTGAATATCACTAGGTACAGCAAGCTCTGAAGAGACTCTTCATGAATCTTCTTTCCTCGTTCATTGTGGCCTCAGATTCTCCCTTTCTGGCTTGAGGGGAGGCCATAGGTTTTGGATTTGTCTTCGCTTTCTCAATCACTGAATGTAGATAATATGTATATTGTCAGTCGAACTTTAATCAACGTCCAAGTGACGCTAGGATAGGCGGTATTTATTTTTTAAGGCTTGCAGGTTTTTCTCAACTACCAGAGCTATAGATTATGGGATCTTGACATAAGAAGGAGATTCCTCTTCCCTTGAAGAAGTAAAGTCATGACTGTGGATGTAGCTCAACAGTACAAGCACCTGCCTGCCAAGAGCAACATTCTGAGTTCGATTCCTAGAACCAAAGCAACACAAACCAAAACAGAGAAAGAAGTAAAGACAAACAACAATGGCTACTATAGTGGCCCTGTTAAAACTCCACAATGACATGGGGTTTACTAAATTGTGTACATTAAACTTACATCCCAGCCATACCTCTATTTAAAAACATAGTCAGAAATGATCTATTTACAAAGTGTAAAAAGTGGCTTAAAATATTCTAATCTGTTCGAACACAAATTATAGGTACATCATTTTATGAGGATGAAGCAATTTATAAATTATGATTCATTTTTATAATATTGTCAATGGTAAAGATATATGGTAGTACATATGAAAATATGTAACATATAATCATCAATAACATATTAATTACATATGCATGTATTTATATATAGTATACACGTTATGTCTAGTGTAGTGTGAGTAAAATGTAATGCATATATACAACACACACACAGTCTAGAAGAACTTGGCTTTGAATGGTTAGTTGTTTTAGATTCATAATATGATCACTTCAACGGCAGTCATTAAGGCTTTTTTTAAATTTATGTATTTATGTACAGGCTCTCACTATGCAGCTCAGACTTTTAGTGATCCTACTGTTTCAGGCTTCCCAGTGCTGGGATTACAGGCATGTGCGGCCATACCTAGTTTCGGTGGCTTGCATGGCATGTGATACCAGGTGTTGAACCCTGCTCCTTGCATTTGCCAGGTAGGCACTTAGACCACTGAGCTATCTCCTGGGCCCAACTTCCTTATTTTTTGTGTGTTTCCTCTTTGAGTTTCTAAGTATCAAAAATGTAAAACCTCTCATTTGACTTTATAATGAAGGTGGCTACTCATTAAGCTACCATTGAATGTCACCATGTATATGTCTTTAACATCTTCGTGATAACCACCAGAACAGCTGCTAGGACATTTAGCAGTCATGTTGGAAGCACCATATTGTGCAGTGTTCTGGCCTGAGGGATTGGATGTCATCACCCTCTTTTGCAACT
The DNA here is from genome assembly GCA_004027025.1 of Myocastor coypus. Lineage (NCBI taxonomy): Eukaryota > Metazoa > Chordata > Mammalia > Rodentia > Myocastoridae > Myocastor > Myocastor coypus. The sequence goes on from PVJA010005390.1 coordinate 34,489, forward strand.
TTCACGCCGTTGTTTTTTTTTTTTTTTTTTTTCATTTAATGTGTTGACAGCAGCTGACACCTCCAGAATTTCTTCCATGGTGTTTATTGTTTCTTTATTACACTAGCATTTCTGCTCTGTATGATACCGGGAACTTCTCCCTCAGGTCCTGCATCTGCCTGGGCCATGTCCGTTTCCCGTGTCTACCATCTCACTGTCAATGTTCAGATCATCCTCATTATCAATTCTAATAAATGCCAGTCTAGTGCTTTGGATTGGGTAGAGTCTTAAAAACATATTTGGTTACACAGTTCTGTAGCATAGACTGTGTTCTGGGGGGCAGTAATTGTAATTCTGGGGCCCAACAAGAATCTTTAAAGTTTTAGTTGCTTCTTGTATGTGGGAACTTTGTAGTAAAGCGAAACTACTTTCTTATTATTTCTCAAGGCTGACCCTACAGAAGAGGATGCAAGAGTTAACTCAGTGGTTTAAGCGTCTGCGCAGGCAACCCAGTCAGGCACAGAGGACGGTGGTTTGATTCCACAGCCCACTTTTAAGGCAACTTGAGCCAGCAATACAAATTCTTTTCAGAAGAGGATGTAACTGTGGAGCAGTTCCACATGTGCCTTCAAGGACAGAGTCTTCAAATTAAAGAGATTAGATAATGAGTCCTCTGCCTAACTTCAAGATGAAGGCCAACGGTTTCCTTTCATAGTTCTTCAAACAGTAAAGTCAGGGAATTCCACCTAATCTACATAAATATCCTCACTACTGCTATGATTTAAAATTTTTTCATCCCCACATAGTTACAGTACATGATGTTTATCTGCATCTTAGCGCATATGTACTTAATATGTCTTAATTCATTTCATTATGATCCCTTTCTATTTACCTCCCTATTTCCCACTATAAAACTTTTATTTTTTATTATTTATGTTTGGCACTTTTAATATAATGTCTTTGGTTTCGTTTATTTTGCTATCATTTAAATATGGATAAATTTTAGACTTCCTTATTATAACTTAGTTTTTCAAAATCTTTTTAGGTTTTTGGCACAGGGTCTGCGTAGCGATCCTCCTGTCTCAGCCTTCCTGTACTTGGATTGCAGGCGTGAACCACCCTGTGTAGTTTCAGTGGTCAACACATCATACCCAGGGTTTCAGGACTGGCAAGGGTATGCAGTACCAGGGATCAAACCCACGCCCTTGCACTTGCCAGGCAGGTGCACAGACTGCCGAGGCTGAGTTATCAATCCAGCACCTAACTTCATATTTTTCTTTGACATGTATTTTTCACTCATTTAATATAGCTTCACAGACATTATTTTATAAATTACTCTCAAACCTAAACTATACCCTTGACCTAAGTTCGGAATTGCTATTTTTTCTTCAAGTTCTAAAAACAAAGCTGTGTGGTGCTCAATCTGCGACTCCCAGGAAGCTACAAAAAGCGAATTCTTATCTAAATAATTAATTAGGCAAGTCTTTGAAAAAGTATAATTTCAATGCTCACCTTGAGAATGGAAGGCCTGGTGTGCCTACAAGCTAGAACAGCTTGCTTTGATTAGATGAATAAATCTCAAAATTATATTATCTTCACATTCTTTCCTTGTGTTGTTATGAAACTGTAAATTTTGGAAAAGCAAAATGAAAAAGAGACTAAGAGGAAGGAGAAAAACAAAGACTTATGTGTCAGAAAAGAGAAATAATTATTTTAATCAGGAAACTTGGAATCACTGTTCGACACTGAACTCTTAACCCAATAATATTCATTTCTCTTCCTCCTCAAACCTTGAAGTATCCCGCCTGCATGACATTTTATAAAACTTAAGGAGAACTTCTGGCTTCTTCATCCAGCTCAATCCCCCATTCAAGAAGCAAGGGAAGCAGAGGCCCAGAGCAGTAGGGACAGCCTGAGTCCGCAGAGCCAGGCCTTTGATGCAGGGCTGAATAACTGATTTTTGGGAGTTTTTCCCACTGTGGGTGTACTAGCCAACTTTCTCATTTGTAGGACCATACCCAATACCCACCTGTTCTTCAAGATGCCTGGGAAGAGAAGTCTCCAAAGGAGAAGGGCGACACACAGAGGAGGTGCTTGTGCATCTGCTGAGTGATCATTCCCAAGGACACCATTGTGAAATGATTTGTGCAAGAGGCAGTACTCATACTCATCCATTGCTGTTTCCCGGACAGTTACAGTCATCATCACATCACATGCTAAAGAAGACAAAATGCACCAGGGGCCAACCAGGGATGCAAGAGAACAACTGAAGAATTCTCATGGTCCAGGATCGTTCCCATTTTCAAGGGGCAAAATAACATATAGCAGCAACACATTCATAGACAATTTTGTACCAGTGGTTGTAGTAGATTTAAGCATTCCAGCAGTCTATTGCAAGTAATTTTTTTCTTCTTGTTTTGGAAATAATGTTTTTTTTTTTTTTTTTTTTTTTTTTTTTTTTTTTTTTTTTTTTTTTTTTTTTTTTTTTTTTTTTTTTTTTTTTTTTTTTTTTTATCAGTCCAGCTGTATTTTTTCACTTGTGGACCAAATTTTCAAAATAATTTTAAATATAAAATTCTAGCCCATATTTACCTTTATGGAAAATTATGTCTATGTATTGAAAACTATGGCTCCAGAATGAATATAACTGTGTTTTAAGGAGTGTTTTATAGAAAGCCTAAGCTGTATAATATTGAGCTATGAACTGCAAGCTATAAACTGAATTTCTCTTTTCCAGAATGGTTCAGGGAGATTGAAATTCTTTTAGGATACAGCATACGAGTTAGGAGAATGTGGAGATTGTGTTGAGGAGAACGTAAGCCAAACCCCTTGCAAAGTTTAGATTCTATCAGCAGAGGAACACAGCTGGATCAGGGAGGGAGATTTTGATAATGATGACAAACACTTCACAGAGACATTCCAGCGAAATTGTGTGGTCTCCTGTCCATTTCTATGTGAAGCTTTTGTGAAGTCTACATTATTACCCCTGCCCTGTGCTATGCTGTGAAGCAGGAGCTTGAAAAATAACTTAGCATAACAGTGCTAACAGGGACAGTTAAGACTAATTTAGCTACGCACAAAATTATGGGGAGGCAGTTCATGTGATCCAGTGATTCTTGGAAATGAAGTTGTATTATTGTTATCTGTTCACTGGTGTTTGCTTCAGGAAGCAAGTTAGAACTGATGAACATTTTTCTTCCTCCTCCTCCTTCTTCTCTTTCTTTCCTTCCTCCTCCTCCTCTTCCTCCTTCTCCCCCTCGTCCTCCTCCTCATCCTCCTCTTCCTCCTCCCTCTCGTCCTCCTCCTCTTCCTTCTCCTCCCCCCCCTCCTCCTCCTCTTCTTTTTCTTCTGATACCAGGAACTGAACTCAGGACCTTGTGCTTGCCAGGCATACACTCATTCCACTGAGCTATCACTAATAAAAAACAAAAAACAAACAACAAACAACAACAAATAAACGTGTTCTATTTACGTTTTTCAGCCTGGACCTATAATAACGTCATCATAGTTCTACACGACCAAACAATCTGAATTTACACTACTAGGAAAACATCAGAAATGAGTGCCAGTTATAGCCAAAATGAAGGTCTCTGCTAGTTGACTATCTTTAGATTCATGTATCAGGAGACAGCTACTGTGTGACTAGATTTTAAAAGAAACTTTTTACAGAATTGATTCTTTTCAAGGTATTCTGTCCCTTAAAATAGGATGACAGGGGACTGTGGAAATAGCTCAGTGGTCTAGTCACCTGCCTGGCAAGCATAAGGACAGGGGTCCTATCCCCAGTACCACATACTATGCTAGCCCCAGAACCCGGGGTGCACTGTGCAAGGCACCGGAATCTGGCATGGTGGTGCATACTTGTAATCTCAGCTCTGGAGAGGCTGAGACAGGAGGATCACTATGAGTCCAATCTGCATAGTGAGGACTTGTACCCAATTTAAAAAAATTAAAATATGATAAGAGGTAAAATTCACATATATGTATTTTGAGTATATGGCCTTTCTAAACAGAGAAAATTAAGCAAAAAACAAAAAAGAAAATTTCAAACTCCCCACCTAGTTTCATTTGTTTGTGTTTAGTTTGATCTGAGGTATGCATGTGCAAAAATGAATGAAATATAAAATATACAACTTTCTGTTTAAAAAAAAAACAAACAAACAAACTGTTTTTTACATCCCAAAATAGTGTTCCAAATATTCGGTTTCTTTGTTTAAAAACATGAATGGATATATATCATATCCTATGAGATTAGGACAGAACAGAACCTGTGCTGTAATATCCTATAACTCAGTGGTTTCCCAAATTTCCTGTTTAAAGAGATTGAGGAACTGCAGAGGAAAGGGACTGAATGTATATGGTGTGCCTAAGGAGAGTCACCTAGAGAGAAAACACTCTTTCAGGCTTTCACAGAGAGCAAAATGGTCAAGCAATGGTCGTGGCTCATCCAGAGACCTGACAATGACAACAGTTCTTCAAAGCAATGTACATGATTCCAAGGTAAACCCTGAGGGGATTTGATTGAACTTGGGGGGATACAAAAACTACATGTTTTGTTATACAGGCCTTGCTTTAACTTGCCCTTAACCACCTGTCAGAAAAATTTAAACATGATGCATAAAACATAAAGGTAGTTTAGTATGCTCAGCTATAAAAGACTCTAATCAACAGCATCCAACATGGCCAGTTTCACCAGTAACCCACTGCAATTATGAAACATTTGACTATGCATACAACTACCTTCTCTTAGATCAAAGAGAAGAAATCTATTGTACTAATAACCACTGGAAAATGTATCGCGTTTACACCTTGTGCTCTGTATAACTAAAATGAGGACAACAATATGCATTGTATCCATTATTGGGAACATACTACTAATGTGTTTTGAAATTGTCACATTGTAATTTCTTTTTAAAAGTAATAAAAAATATTTTCAAGAAAGTGATAGGGCTTCACCAAAAAAAAAAAAAAAAAAAAAAAAAAAAAAAAAAAAAAAAAAAAAAAAAAAAAAAAAAAAAAAAAAAAAAAAAAAAAAAAAAAAAAAAAAAAAAAAAAAAAAAAAAAAAAAAAAAAAAAAAAAAAAAAAAAAAAAAAAAGAATAAAAACTAAAATCTGGAGCTTTTTAATAAAAAAAAAGATTTATATATTCTACATTTATTCTGGAGCCAATTTTGGCATACATAGAAATTTTTATTCGCTTATATTAATTTAGATTGAGTGACCAAAAACAGCTTAATTAGATAAACTATGGCTATCATTTTGTTGGATTGTTAGGCCAGTTCCCCTTATTGGGAACTCCACAGTTCAGGTGATAGCTGGAGATTGTCAAGGTGGAGGACCGTGGACCATGCAATCTGCCATGACCTGAGCCCTGCTAGAGATCACTGTACGAATACAACCTTCGGGGCGTGTGCCACTGACTAACTGTGGGAACCTCTGAACGAGGGTGAGGGGTTGGGTGCCTCCGTCCAAGCTCTCTGTTGGTCACCTTGCCTCTTGCATATAGAGTGAAACATCACCCAGTAGCACACCCAAGTCAAATTTTGTTCTTCCAATATTTCACCTATGGGCTCTGAAGGCTCTTAATCGCTAGGTCTATGATAATTAAGTGAGAGGCTAAGTCAGGTATAACTAGAGCAGACAAGCAGAGAGCTTTGTTTTATCAGCAGAGGTAGGGACAAAGAACAAAAGGGTAGACCACTGTAAAATAAATAAATAAATAAATAAATAAATAAATAAATAGGCCAAGGAGATTGATCAGCTTTCTAAAGCACCTGCTTAGGCAAGTTTAGGCAGCCACAGGAGATGAAAGCTCAATTCCTGGCACCATTTGGCATTCCAGCCCCACCTTCAGGGCAGGCTGAGCTGGTCAAGCCAAAAATAAATAAATCAATAATAATTAAATAAACAAACAAATAAAAATAACTTTAAAAAGGTAGAACCTGAGTAAGTAGTCGTTCTTGCTTCTATAGGCTTCACAATCTTATTCTTTTCCATGCAATTGCTGCCTCTTTTTGTTCTGGGGTTTATCAGCGCACTCCAGTGTACTTCTTATAGCCCACCCTTTATTTTCCTGGGCTTAGACAGACTCCATTTCCCCAACAAAATAATTATAGTCAGTTCAGTTGCGTAACACAAAGTGACAGTAGTCCACGATTAAATGTGGCTGCAAGAAACTGTAAATAACTGATAGCTAATGCTCTTTCAGTGAAAGAATTCAGATACAGTAAAATACTATGTGTCCGATCTAGTAGTGAGACCCTGAACACCCTGTAGACCCTTCCCTAAAACACACACACACACACACACACACACACACACACACACGAGTTTTAGAATCATCGGCCGAAGTCTCTTGCTGACAAGCCTATCTTATGCATTTTGTTCTACAAAATCCTGCACTTACTTAGTTTTATTGATTCACCAAATGTCTTGGAGATTTCTGGCAATACTAAGAAAAACAAAGAAGTCAAAAGACTCTCAATGTCGTTTCTTAGGTGAATTAAGGCTTGTCCCTAATGACAGGTCTCTGCCTGGGCACATCGGATTTTTTTTTATTTTGGAGAGAATAAAAGCAATAGAAGTATTGATACAGAATTCCAAAACATGATACTAGGAGGCCAGCAGTGGTTAATCCACTGCATAGTTTCTGCCTGCACCACAGGATAGTTTCAATGTGCAGGACTGAGCAGGGAAATCTGTACTATTCCTCATCGCAGGAGCTCTCTTCATATTATTTCATCCTAATCTTTTCTTTAATTGGCATTCCACTTGTACTAACATATTGGTAGCCGATTTGATGATGCAATGTTTAAATTATTTTTCAAGGAATCATTAGCAGTTTGAATACTTAATATCATTGTCCTTGCCTTAAGCCATTCATCAGAAATCCTTCACAGTTTGAAGAATTATGATTTCCACTTTCCTTTACCAATAAACACAAATAAATTATGAAAAGTCTCTTCTGTTCCTCTCAGACTTTTGCACAAGATTACATAGATTTTCAGAAATTCTTAAGATACCCAAACTGACATTTTGTCATATATTAAACCAGTACATTTTGCTATGTTCAATCACAACAAAAGTAAAAACTAAAGTCTTCTTTTCCATCTTTGATGAATCAAGCAATTTTCTAGATTTAGTATTAGAGCGCTGTGCTGATCCGCTGACGCTGCTAGAGTGAAAGGCTTGGAAGACCTAGCGCCCCAAGAACCTTCCAAGGAGGGCTCTGTCCCTACGTATTTTATGCATGCATGAATTCCTCCTTTATTAAATATTTCAAACCACCGCTGAGCTGAATTATGTTCAACAAAACCAACTAGCTTTTCTCCTGCTACCCCAAACTGATGCTCTCTCAGTAATGACCTTTTCTTTGCCGACAAGATTTATTCACAGGCAGAACTGAACAAGAAAAGGAAAAAAAGTAGAAATTCCTCAAAGGCAGACACATCTTTTTTCTGCTGCCATTTTCATCTTCTCTACGCAATTCATTCTTTTTGTTGTTGAGACACCTAAGAGCTCAGCATCAGTAGGGACTGTTCCAGTGTAGGCATCTCTCAATATCACCGTCAGTTTTGCCACCCGCCTTGTGCCACCTGTCGGTATGTTGTGTCCACATTAATTTTCCCTTGCAATTCTGTGGCTTCTTCCTCTAAACCTAGCACCCTAAGTCACACTGTCTATGTCTTATAATCTGAGAACCTGCTTTAAACGTAACACTATGTAGTGTATTAACTACTGCTAGCCCCCTAATATCTTGTTTTGGAATTCTGTATCAATACTTCTATTGCTTTTTTTCTCTCTAAAATAAAAAAAAGCCTGGCTTCTTATCCTATTTACATTTACAAAACCTGCTTTCAAACTCAATTTATAAAGGCCGCAGATTCTTTTTTTCTTAACTGTTTCCTAATATAATTTGCTATTGTCAGTATCTTCTCACTCTATCCAGATTCTAGGTAATACACTTTCCTGAAGAAAACCAAGAAATATATTTTTGCCACACTCCTCTAATATCCCCTTATTATCTTTTAATGTCTTCTAATATCACATTGCATTACTTGTTTTCCTCACTATTGATTTGCATAGTATGAAATATTTATTCATAACCCTAAACATTATATGGAGATTTTGAATTTCTTGAGTCAGTACCCAGCACTAACCAAATGGTTGATGCTCCAAATTATCAGTTATTTTTCAGAAATCTACAAAGACAATTCATTACCAAACTTCGTAGAAAACCACATTAAATCTCAAGGAGATGTATTTTGATCTGAAACATCACAAAATTTCTTGCTGCTAGCCAGATTTCACTGCATGGCACTGTTTCTCTGTAAACAATTCAGTATGATCATTTACATCTTATTAGACTGAAAACGGATTTTACTAAAAGCAGTAAAGTGGAAACAATTTTAAAACTTACATGTGCACTACATGTATGTCAAAGGAATCCAATATCCAAGTGGGAAATTGTAGTAAAATTTGGAAAAAAAAATTACCTGTGGGGCTATACTTGTGATAAAAACTGGATAAAGTAAATCGGGTCTCAGCTCTGAGGATAAGCTGTTGACTAAATGTAACTTTTCCAAATGTGACCACAATTTCCCACTTGGATAGTAGATTCCTTGGAAGTCTGGTGTGCATGTGAGTTTTAAAATTGTTCCCACTCAGTGCTTTTAGTAAGGCTAGTTGTGAGTACTTGTGGCTCTGTTTATTTCAATGAGACTAGCACTGAGATTAAACTACAGACAATCCTCTTGCTGTTTTCATATACACAGGGATAGCAGTCTAAACAGTTCATGGGATAAGACATTCAACACAAAGTTCTGATCACCTCTTTGTCTCTTCACTAATTAATATCTGCTGAACTTGTTTTTACTTGACTCTTCTATCCAATGTATGCACTACTTTCCACTTGTAAACTGCTCTTGCTTTGAAACTCCAAAGTGTACTCTATGTTGGCATGCACATCTTTGGATGTGCTCTTATGTTTATGAAAAAAAAAACCCACCTTGAGAATCTATATATTTCTAATAAAGTGTTGTTTATCTGAACGCATCTGAAACAAACACACCTTTGGCAACTATACTGACAAATCAAAATCCGAATGTCGCTTTCCCTTACTGACTTCCTTCCTGGTTTACTTTTGCTCTTTAGAACCACCGCTAGGTGTCGAATCTGTATGAATCGGGCAATAGCATCAATTAAAATGAACTTGCTGGTGAAGCATCTTCCTGAACCCTTGTGGAAGTGAGTGTGCTTGTGTAAGAGGAGCAGAACTTTCTACATAAGGAAAAGGCCCCAAAGCAACACGACTCCAATACAGTTTGCTTATATACGAGAATTTATTTAATTTCAAATGAATTGGTTGTATTATCTCCTGAGGAAGCAAATATTGCTCGGGTGTGAGCCTCACGCAAGAAGCACACTAAGGAACCCTCCTGGCCTTCTTGGCACAGCTGTTGTGCCTGAGGCCCACGGGATCAGCACGTCTCATGAGGCCTATCTCCAAATCCCTCCCTTCCACATCAAAACACCCAAACCAAATAGCTTCTTTTCCCCCAGTATCAGACATTGTAGAGAGAATACATATTTTGAAGATATTTGATTTTTCATGAATACTGTGTCTATTTGCACAAACTGATAGGGAATGTACCTTAAATAGACTACAGCCACTCCTTATTTATTTGTCTCACTTTTACTTGCTTTATATTTTTAAAGAAAAAAAACTGTGATAGAAAAACAGAACATTAGAAACAATACAAGATTTCACTAAGCAAAGTTATAGGAATCAAGCAATGGTTATTGTATCATATGATGCTACCTTTAAATTAGTTCTTTGGATTCTCAGATGCACACATGTAATACAGGAATATCATAGATGACAATATAACTGTGCAGTTCTCTATTGCACAATGCAGGCAGCAAAGATGACATCACTGCATAAACAAGGTGTGTTATAGAAAATAAAAACACTGAGGTGCTATAAGTAAGATGTACAGAATAATACAAAGAATAAGAAGGATGGTAAGCTTGAACAGTATACCTCTATCCTAAGTCCCCATAGTCATTAAACCAATATACGTCATTATGCTAGAAATATCTGTATATTCTAATAAAGCTGAAACTCTGTGTGTGTGTATGTGTGTGTGTTTGTGTGTGTGTGCGTGACTCTAAGGGTGAGTACATCTAAGATTCAACTCTTGACTTGTAAGTACTACTTGTACTGAAATGAACCTACTGTCCCTAGAGGAATAGCTAATTCTAAGTTTGCAAAGTGAAAACACCATAGAAGCTCCAAGATTTGTAATTACAGAATCTAAGAGTGGGACTGTTGAAAAGGACAAAATATGTCAAAAGATCGCAGGGCTCAGCCCAATGATCCCCTGTTGGCCAAACTTTGAACAAATTGGGAGACAAAAATTAAAAGCATGAGTTTAAGATTATTATACCAACAAGGGCATAAATATTCATAAGGCAATATTGATATAGCTTCATGGCTTATTTAAGTTTTAATTTAAAAGAGAGAAGGGATAAATATTCCTTAAGCTTTTACAATAGAGGGTAAAGATGGAAAGAGTACATTTGAAAATCACCAGCAGAACCCATAGCTCTCTCTCCTCCTGTAAGCAAGCTTATCTCTGGTCTCTGGAGGCAGGGACCAGTAATGCATGCCTAAATTAATGAACAGAAGTTCAAGAGTTCTGTCCTAGGCTCCATACCCCTGCCATAGATACTGCATCACTCCTGTGATGGTTTGACCATCAATCTGCAGACTTTGAAGCTCCTCCCCCATGCACCTGGATCATAATTTCCCTTTCTTGATCCCATCTCCAATGAACGAGTCACTTCCCACACAGTACAGAAAGGACAACAGCAAGTGCAAGGGAAGGTAGACAGCATCTGAATCACACAAGCGAAGCTAGCATCCCTGGAAACATTCATGTTGAGCTCATGTAATACTGGCCACGTGCCAAATCCCGGCTTGGTCATAAAATATTATGTAGTTGAAAACTGAGCAATATTAGTTGAAAACACTCTTCTAGTACAAGGAAGAACCAGTGAAAACAGAAACTGTCACAAATAGGAGGCGAATAAACAGACAAAGTAATTAAAGAGAATATGAGTCCTAAAACGTCAAAAGACTGATAGACAATGGATAAATCTGAACAAAGCGTAGGGGTTAGATAATCATATTCATTTCATAGCCTGGGAAATGTAGTGTGGTTTTATCCAACAGGAACTTTAGAATATTAGAACACGCTGCATGCAGGGTATATAGGCGTTCTCTAGTATTTTTGTGACTCTTCTATGAATCTAAAAACATGTCAAAATTAAACAAAACATATCCTGCCTATTATGAAGGGGAATTACTTTATTGAAATCTACTTATGGAGTTTTGTTCTATATAGTCCACCTTCCTTAGAAAACAGTTTTCTACCTACCTCGCTGGGATTTCAGCTACATCAAAACAGCACAATTAATAGCTATATATCTACAATTAACTTGGAGTCTACACATTAAAAACAAAAAGCAAATTTTCTCTGGAAGTGCTTGGTAAAAGTCCGTTTGTGTTTTCTTGAATTACTCATGTTGCCAGTCGTCTATTTTGAGAATGTTCAGTCAATAATCACTTTACTCTCTCTGATTTGGGCACTGAACTTCAGAATCCGTGATTAGGTCTATTGGTAATGCAACTTTTAAAAATACATCCAGATGTTGCTCTCCTCATGCATCCAATCCCAAATATAGCACCACAGCAAATTACAGATTTCTTCAGTAAAATAATGCTAGCTCTTTCACAAGGCAGACAAAATAAAACCCAAGGCCTCTTTTCTTCAGTACAATCAAGTTTATTGTTATGCATTGCTAAATCCTGAGTTTGATGACAAAATATGTCAGCAAGAGTTTATTATATGCAAGAGACATGTAAATCTATTCCCTGTGACAAGAGCCGCTACAGCGTACTTAAAGTTAGATGATTCATTTTAACAATCAAAGGTTAATTTACTTAACTTTGATTGTTAAAATTTATAATGCATATATGCTCATCCAATTTTCCTAGAAGCAATGATATGTAAATAAAGAAGATGAAATATTACTTTTTATTTTTCTTTTCAATGTTTCTAAAAAAAAAGTCTTATTTATTTATTTGGCACAGGGTTTCACTATGTAGCTTTGACTGGTACTGATCATCTTGTTTACAGCCTCCCCAGTGCTGGGATTAAAGGCGTACGCCAACATGCCATGGTTCAGTGGCTGGCTCAGTGTAGGTACGGCATGGTATGTGATACCAGGGATCAAACTTGGATCCTTTTGCTTGCCAGGCAAGCACTTAGACTGCAGGGCTATCTCTTGAGCCTAAAATACTACTTGCTAGATACATTCACATTTACTTTTAAAGTGTTCTGATGAATTTTAGTAAGGACCCTAGTTAATATTGGCCTTTCCATAGGACGATGTGAGATGTTTACATCCAGTAGGTCCAACTGTCTTTTTAATGGTAAAAACTGGAAAGAACTATGCAGTAATAATTCAGTTTGACTATTGGGATTCCCACTCCTGGTACTAAGTATTCACAGAACATCCTCAGAAGTATAAAATAAGTAAACATGAATGACTTCCTTGCAATTATTCCTTGAGGCAGGTGGTAGACTGGTACGAGCTGTGCAGAGATAAGGTTGTAAAGAAAATTTCTACACAGAGCCCAGGTGACAGCAGTGGGGGAGAAGGAATACGTGAGATACAAGACAGAATTAATTTATGTAAACTGGCTGCCCCCAAACCCCATCTACAGTACCAGGCTTTGTCAGCTTGGAGTGGGGCCAACGTGACTAGAAAAGTTTTTCCAGGCAGCGAAATGCCGTAGCGGCGAGCCAACTACAAACCCACCTGTGTGTGTTCACATTTCCCTGTGTTTATTGTATTGTACAGGACGTGACAATATAGGAGCCAGGACGGCTAGCGCGGGAGAAGATTACAAATAGTCTTAGAGTACTGCAGTGAGGAAAGGAAATCTTCAGTTTGTTCTCACGAGCTTGCATGCTCACAAAGCTTCTAGGATGAAGGCAGGCAGTTAGGCAGGAAGTACAGGGCAGAAGCAGTTGTTACTGTTTTTGGCCTCTGTGCTAGCTCATTCTTTTCACCCACTATCACGCAGCACTGAGGAAGGAAGCTACCGCGATCATGTGGAGTTGGAATGAGCCTGTTTTTATCCCGTTGACTTTTGTCACTGACTTTTCAGTATTTTTACTTTGCAGTGAGATAGGGACAGAGACATCACAAAGCTTAATAAGCCCAATTTGTATTCGGGCAGCGCCGTCTCCGAGAAAATATTCCATATCGCAGGCCCATCAGCCTCACCTCTGTTTTCAGACTCCCATCTTTATATGTCTGTCCCTGCGAGAGGCTAAGTTTTCAAATCACATCATCTCTGCTGTCCCCTTTTTCTCCTCGTTTTTGCCTCCTGAAACCAGAGTTATTTTGCAAGTGTAGGAAACGCAGCACTTTCAGTAGGTAGTTAAGTTAGGCAGCAGCGGGCACCCAGAGGATGAGGAGGGCACTGCCAGAAGGGAAGACCTCTATCAGCGGAGTGAAAAAAAGAAAAGAAAATCTCACTGGAAACTCCCCCAAAGCACACTGAGTTGTGTTCCCTATTGATACAGCTTCTGCAGCAGGGACCACCTTCTGGTGGGTGAGAGCTCTCGCGCCTTCCACACGAGGGTGAGCTTCTGCTGCTCAATGACCTCGGTTGTGAGAGACGCGTGAGCCAGTATACTACCAGCAGGCATGATGCTGGCTGTGATTAAGCAGGAGTTTTCAATCTGGTCATTTATTTTGGCTCAGCCTTTCCTTCTCGTGTTAGGTGCTCGGCCAGGAAGAGGAAATGGGCCAGAGTGTGGCTGCTGCTTTAGACCCGTCCCTGGAATCAGAGGACAACACGAAACAAATCCCAGCCAACTCACTCTCACTCTGCCGTTCTCCCTGGGGCAAGAATCACACATTGTCAGAGCTTCTGAGCTCTGACTGCTGCGCCTTAGGGCACCAGGAAAGCTCACAGGTGTCTTCCTTTCCCTGGCAGCCGAGAACTTTTTCTATTCCACTTCGTGAGGAGTAGAGTTTTCCATTAATATGAGATTACTCCCTCCATCAAAGTAAGTCCACGTGAAAACCTTCAGTAAGGAATCTGAGACCGTAAATCGTATGCTAGAAATGAATAACTCGGGAAATCACAAAGGAATGTTAAGTTTGAAAAGGGTGGTTCCTGTCATCGAAATTCCCCAGTTGTCCATCATTTGATGTACTGTCTTCTTTTATTCCTTTTCCACAGGAGAAATACTAAAGTTACTTACAATTAGCATCGATTTTATATTAGGGTATACCTGAAAGTTAAAGATACACAATCACCCAATTAGTCATGGGCCATGAAACTAAGTATCAGACACTGAAATAAAACTCGTTATTATCTTGTAATTTTTATCTATTTTATTATGAAGTTATAGGACCAAAGCAATACATTTAAAAAAGTTCAGGTAAAACCACACATTAATGTCATATGTAGTTTTTAGCTTATACCTAAGTACACACGCATCCCGAGGGACATCTCAAAAAGTCCTTAAAATTCCTTTCAATTGAAAATGTGAAAATGTTTATCTATTTTATGTCTTCCTATCAACAAGATAAATGTAGTTAATGTTATGATACATAATTAAAAAACAATAAAATTTTGAAAATATAATCATTACAAATTTGTCATCTGTCATTCATAAAAAAATTTGTAATTTGTATAAAATTAAGATGTAATTGACTTCTCATTATAAAAATAAATACTGTACAGGCGTTCATTAGGATTATTTAATTATATATTGGAATTGAAATATTTCTACAGCTTATAAGCATTTTCCTAATGGATAAGGCTGCATTTTGTATCATTGAAATGTTTCTATATTTTGTACACCTCGATGGTCAAAAGGACTGAATATAATATTCTACCTTATGTTACTCTTCTGCTTAATACTTATGCATAGGAAAGAATAATTAATTCCAAATATATAGGGGGAAAAATTCCACAAGGACAAACAATACCTTTTACTGTAATGAGGTAATGCCCATTATGTCTCTCTGGTTACAATAAAATGTGCTGCTGTGATCTTGGTAAAAGACAGATGCATGGAAATTGGATCCATTTTTATATGCTCATAGTGTTTACTTTTATTCTATGCATAGTCTGTCTTTCTCATTCTGCAATAATTACAATAGCTAGTGATCTGGGTAATCTGAGGGAGCTGAATAGGCCTGGCCTAGACTCAGAGCTACAGCGCATTCTTTGTCAACCCACACCACATGTTCTTTGCTGCTGAATTGCATAAAAACTCAATGTGCAGGAAGCTGAGCTACCGAGTTCCCCCGCAGAGAGACAAAAGTGAAGACAGAGGTCATCCAACACCTTGGGATAAGCAGAAACCCTAGCCAGGAATATGCAAAACTGTGGGACAGATGCATGGGATGAGTGACAAGTTGACCTTGGAAAAAGAGTTACAAGCTTGGGCAGACTTGTCACTATACCAGCCTAAAGCATACGGAGAGCTTGATGATACTTCAGTTGGCCTTGCCCCGCACCCATGATAATTTAGCTTGAAGTTAGCAACGTTGTATCTATGGGGATTGGTACTAGGACCCACTTCCACCTCTCATGGATACCAAAATCCAAGAATACCATGACAATATGACATGGCACTTGCATGTAATCCATTGGCATTGTCACTTATACTTTACCAATTTTTTGTAGTACCAGGGATGGAACCCAGGATGATGTACCCATTAGGCAAATGCTTCCCCACTGAAATACGTCCCCAGCTCTTCCCATGCCCTTCAAACCTTATCTAGATTGTTTATAGTATTAAATACAATATAAATGCTATGTGAATAACTGCTGTATTAAATAATAATAAAGAAACACTGCGCATGTTCATACAAAAGCACAGGTTTTATTTTATTTTTTTTTTTAATCTAAGGATTTGAAAAGGTAGAGAAGGTACAAACCCAATAGGACTATCTTACTGAAGGACCAGTTTTATGGTCAGAAGGAACCCAGCTATAAAGAACATGGACTTCAGACCCCATGAAATTGTTACTGTTATAGATCAAAAATTTCTAATCGTCATTTTCTAAAGGCAGCTTCATCTGTATTATTACATGTTCTATAAGTTACAATGGTATTACTTTTTCCTCTTTCTCTCTCTTCCTCTCTCTTTCCCTTCATCTCCTCCTCATGGAAATTGAACTCAGGGCCTAGTGAGCATAAAGCAAGTGCTCTACGGTGGTTTAGGTATTATTTCCTATGTTGTGATCTGTTAAAATTCAGCAGTTATAGAAGTTATCTATAACTTATAATTGAAGATGTAACGCTGATAATAAAAATTTACACACAGTGTGGCTTTGTTTGTTTCTAGCAAGGAAAAAGTTTTATTGTGTAAAACCAGTGCTTTAGAAAGGCTACACTATTTTATAACTCCAAAAGAATAATATGGCCAATAGTTTGACAATGAAATGCAAGTCCTTCTAAATAATGAAGAGAAGTGCTTCATGGGAGAGAGCCTTCCTGAGCAGTTCTCTGACTCCCGCTGCATTCAAAATTAAATTCCCTATTTTTCCTTTAAGAAAGATCAATCAATACTTTTAATGAAAATAAATACAATGTAAATCTTTCTTGACATTTCTAATCTAATGAAGAAATGAGGAAATAAAATGCTCTGTTTCCTGTCATTTTTCCCAAAAAGCTTTGAAATAAACTTGTTCCGTGATGGCAGTATAATAATGAAAAGTGTATAATGAAAATACTGTTCTGACAGGTTTTCAAATACCTGTATGGAGCACAAAAAGAAAGCAACCGGATCCATGAGAGGACTGAATCGGCTTAGGCCACAGGCAAGTTAAGGAATATAATGTCAACAGAACACATAATGAATGATAAATGAGCCTGAAGTGGTACAGGGCTAATAAGCAGATTTAGCAGGAGCTACTCCAAGCCATGGCTTGGTCCAAGTCAGCCTTCTCCTTCCAATGAACTCTCAAGATGCATGACATGTGAAGAGGCATTCTGAGATTCATTTCAAGGCAAGAATAAACAATTCCATCCAGGTAAGAATTTTCTAGGGTAGAAGTATGCAGATCTCCTAGACAGTTTACAGAAGTGGCAAATAAATTCCCCCTGCCTGTACTGACTTTATTGGCGGCTTACTATGTTTTGTCTGTACACTGAGGATCTCACTTAGGATTCATTGTAAGATGATGAGGTTGGAATTAACGATCTCACTCCAAAGGAGGGCGTAGTAGAGGTCTTGAGCAATTTAATCCAACACTAGGTAGGAAGCCAGTGGGTATTAGGTTACCTAGTTCATATTCGCATCTAACACTCAAATCCTTGATGCTTTGTCAATGAATAGTAACAGCATACTTGAATTGTAATGTCTAACATTTAAAAGCAAACAAATACTATACAGTGCATCTCAATAGTATTATTTTCAAAATAAATCCCTGGGAAAATCACAAAATCTATGTTCTTTCACCCTACTCTTAAAAAAAATTTCATTATTTCTTTTCAGATCAGTAAATATTATCTAAGCGTGAAGATCCAGAATGAAAATGAGTCTGAGGAAGTCCTAAGAATGGATGGAAAATACATAAATATCATCTACTGCATGTAAGAAAAATTAAAGGATAAAGGTTGAATAAAATGTCAATAAGTACATATAAATATTAAATAGAACTTGGACAAATGAGCCGTTTATCTCAGAGTCAATTTTAATCATCATGAACTTGATGAAAATAATTTTCATGGATTTAATAATTAAAAATAAATCATCAAATTATGAAACCCAAAAAAGAATGAAAATATATTACTAAGTACTACATTTCAAAGCTAAAGAGAAGATCATAAACAAAAAAGAATTTAATTACGTACAACGGAAACACACCATCAAAATAGAAAAATACCATTAAGGCAGGCAAAGAACTTGTTATATAGAAAAATGTTCTAAACATTTACATAGATTCTCACAGGATGAGCATAAAAGGCACAGCATTCTTTCCTAAAGAGAAAATTTCACTTAAAGAGTTCTTTTTCTACAATATAGTAAATAATAAGAGGGAAGAATTGAACATTATTGTGTGATGGATTATTTTATAAAATAATATATTTAGTATGGTCTAATCCACTGATATTACTGTTCAGTTTACTTTGAAAACAAAATCATGGTCAGTGTTTGTGAAATCTCATAACAAAGAGTTTGTGCAGGGATTTTGAATAGTTTTCCTGATATTAATAATTCCCCAAATTCTCTATTTACTATACCCTCTATGAAAATTCATAGTTTTGGAATTTGCTTTGTGTTGTTGTTTTGAAGACTGTTTTTCTGCTCTTTTCTGTGTGTTTAAACATAACTCATTTAAAGTAGGTTTCCTTTTTCATTGCTTCGTATATTGACAGACTTAATTTTAAATAAATATGTTCCTTCTTCAGCTACAGAGCAGCAAACAGCTTCCCTATAGATTTTTACATGGTAAAATTACTTTTTGAAATTTGAAATGAAAGGTATTAATTTTTAAAATTCCTACTAGTTATTTTATTGCAAAATATTTTTATTACACACTTTTTTTTTTGAACTGGGGACAAAATTCAGGACCTTGCACTTGCCAGGCAGGCACTTGTGTCTCTGAGCTATCTCCCTGGCCCCTACATTTACATTTTGCAGTGATAAGGAACTAACCATTTGTTTGTTTCTGCCTCAGCCCACCATGGAGGAGGGGCTGGTGCAGTATGTGATGCTGGGAATTAAGCCACAGTCCCTGCATCCTTGCCTAAGGTTGCCTACGCAGATGCTTTAGACCACTGAGCTATCTCACTGGTCCAGGAATTAACCTTTTGTATAAATCCTAAGTTTTTTTTTCTTCCTCAGCTTATATGCCTTCTAAGATTTTTTATCAATTCAACAGTATAAAGTATTTTTCATAGACCAAGTTTTTTTTTTTTTTTTTTAATCTTGAGGGGTTCTTACATTAAGAGCTGATAACCTTCATTAAAAGCAAAAACAAAAAAATTCTCAGAATGATTTCATGAATCAATGTGTCAGTTTTCCTAGTAGTTCAGATAGTTTTAAGTTTATCCATACCAAGCCGGACGCGGTGGCACATGCTTGTAATCCCAGCACTCAGGAGGTTGAGGCAGGAGGATTGGTGCGAGTTCGAGACCAGCCTGTGCTACAAAAGTGAGCTCAAGGCCAGCCTCAACTGCATAGTGAGACCCCGTCTCAAAACACACACACACACACACACACACACACACACACACAAAGTTTATCCATACCAGGTGGAGCTCAAGATAAATAGCAAGCCTTTTCTTCATCAAGCACAGTGATTCAGTTCTACCGTTTGGGAGAAATAAAGGGATTTTATATCCATAGATTCATTGTGCTCACAAATGTTTAAGATCTCTCCATGCAAGCCTTGAATAATAGTCAAAATAACAGACTAAAAGCCTAGTAATTAATAATGGGACAGATTTCTCGGAACGTTTCATTTAATACCTTTCACGAATGGAAATATAACTGCCAAAAAAATCAAGTCTGCTAGCTTACACAAAGTCATTTCTTTGCCACATCCTTCACTTTGCACTATATCTTTATAAAGCTACACTCGGATCATGTGTTTGCAGCGTCAGCTGCAGAAAGGCTAAGGGCCAAAGCTGCGCCGAATGTGAGCGGGTAGAGGTGGTACTCAGTGTGCCGATGACTGTAGGCAAAGTATTGCACACCTATTCCCTAAATTTAATGCAAAGACACAGACACAGACACACACACACACACACACACACACAGAGCATGCTACTCATTACTCGATAATTTGTGAACAATAAATAGATGAATTGAACTTCCCATCAAAGCATACTTTATATTTTATTACTCAGCTCATAAATTGTAATTTTGCCTTAATCATCTAAACATATGAAATATGTTTATAGATATAGATATAGATATAGATAATGTCACCAGAGCATTTCAGGGCGACAGCAGGGAGGAGGACAGAGGCAAGAGTCACATACTGAACATGGTGTCCTGCTGCCTCCGAAGGAGGTCATTAAGGCTGGAGTCTCAGACACAAGGAGTTTCAGGTGTGGCTGCAGCTGCTGGGAATAGAGTAGAGAGAGCTCTGCTTCCTTCTGGGTCAGTGGAGGCCAAGCTGTGGATGCTGTGGAACGTGGCAGGAGAGCATTTTATTGTCCTTTTTGTCTTTATCGTTTCATATATCCACTCTCCTGCCAAGTAAAGTAGTTGGACCAGAATTCCTGACCCATAGCTTGATCCTAAGACAATCCAGAGACAGCTGCACTCTCTCCAAATGCCAATAGACAGAGAGAGTGACATGTTCTCTGCAGTGCATCCATTTCTCAGGGTCAAAAGTGGAGAACAAACATGATGATGTTTGAGAGTTCTCTGTCTCCCTCTAATAGATGAGTTTGAGATTTCCAAATTGAAGAAGGATGAGGAAAAAAAAAAGAGGAAATGGATGAGGAAAAGGAAGACGAGAAAAGGAAGAGGAGAAGCAGAAGGAAAACAAAGAACAGAAAAATATCCTATTGTCAATCTTTTTCTTTCACTGCTTTGAACCCTAGCCTCCTATGGGGTACTTTGCATTTTTAGCCATTTATTTGTGTCTCAGAATGACAAGGACTCACTCTCTCTCTCTCTCTCTCTCTCTCTCTCTCTCTCTCTCTCTCTGTCCTTCTCACTTTTCCACTTAGCTGTTTCCAGCTCTACAAAAATTCTACACTGAAGGAAGCCATATATGCTCTGTGCCTCATGTTTGCAGATGTGCACATTGGGCAGATCTCACTCTCCAAGGGAGGAAAACTATATTTATCTATTCCAGTGTTATCACATGCACGTTAAATCATAAATAGAGGAATATTCGACTGTGTTGCAAATCAAGATAGATGTGAAAGTGCTGAGTTTATCTAGGAAAAATGCTCATTTGCGTCAGTGTGAAGTCCTACAGCTTTCGGTGTGTGTGTACATTTCATGCTTCACAATACTCTGCTGAAATTGAGATGTGAGTTAATCATATGGGCTGTTTTCAACCTGAAAGCCTGCTCTTTCCTATTTAGTGAATCATTGCTTTATGATGTTGCAGAATAGCATCTGGCTTGCTAGTAGGCTGCGAAAGCCTCCGTCTATTCATAATGCAATAAATTTAAGTTGTTTATGAGGTATGGAGTCAGAATGCTGACAACGGTGCCTTCAGAGAATTAAAGTCTAAGATTAGCCTATAATGGAAGAGACAAATCTACAGAAAAGTGTTACTTCTCTGAGCTCTATTTTCAGACAAATTGGAAACCACTTTTCTTGGATAAATTTTGCAATCTGAACATGCTTTTATGTTGGTGCTTAGAGGTTTTATTACACTTAGGCATTTCCCTAAAATGATTGTATGGTAAAACAAGATAGCATATACTAACATGTAGATTAAGTTCTATTACAGATAACCACCAGATTGATTACATTTTAATTATGATATAATAGAGCAAGGCAAAGAATGATTATCTGGGCTCTTGGTGTTGTACCGCTAGTGGGTCAGATGGCAGAAGTTGGCAGAAGAAAGCCTCTCTGTATCCTCTCTCTCTCTCTCTCTCTCTCTCCCTCTCTCTGTATTTAGTAGGTGTACAGGGTCTCAATACGTACATCAGACTCATAGTGACCCACGTGTGTTCAGCCTCCCAAGAGCTGCATTTCCAGGCATGCACCACCATGTCCAGTTTCAATTACTTTCTCAGTGTACCTTGGGGGAGGGGCCAGCACAGCAGGCTGGGGATCGAATCCAGGCCGCTATTGTATCTTTCTAAGGAGATGCTTTCATCTGCTGAGACACTTGGCCAGCCCTTTCTATATCCCCTCTTGTATTGCCAACTTCTTCATAGACAAGTACTGAATAAGTTTTTAAATGTATGAATTAATAAGTATAGAGGACCATTAGCAAGACGGAGTAGTTTTCAAGCAACTCACAGCCTTCATTTGAAGCACCAATATAAATAATTTAAGATGTTCACAGTGGGACGAGGAGCAAGAATCAACAGAAGTCCAGAAAGAGTGCATTCTTATGTGAGAACATTGAAGATGGCTGCTCTTGCTCCAGAAGAGGAAGGAGTCTGGATCAAAGGCTTCAGGATCTCTTAGCAAATGCACTCCATTGGGAGATGAGGAAATGAAAGTATGCCTATTTCTCAATTTTGAATTCGTCAAGCAGTCTGCAGCATCTAACTTAGTTACTGATGGCATTCAGTATTTCCACAGGGGAAAAAATGTATAAACTGTGCAAAACCTAGGCTCATAGATATTGGAACTGTACAAGTTAATTTAGAACAGCAAAACAAAACTTTATGCATGTTGTAGGCTGAGAGTGAGGTAACTGCTGATGAGAAACAGAGATGCAGATAGAGAGTCAGAGTAGACTTCTTCACAGGAGGAAGGGAAAACAGGGTCACTCCAGCATCATGCTAAGAAGATTTAGTGAATAATAATGCTTTACCTTTATCTGCTTTATGAACCCAGACTAGATATGCTTTGTTTTCATAAAGACTGGGTATAAGGTCAGAATCCCCACGCATGACAAGCTATGCATATACTCAAACTAATTTCCCAGATACCTGAGGTAATCTTGGTTCTTTCACAGAGAAACATTAAAAGATCCATCACTTGTCATTTAAAAAAAATGCATGTCAGAGCACTGGAGATATTTCTTAAGATGTTTACATTATATAAAACATGCTAAATTTCTAAATATATTCAAATCAAGGAATTTGTGCTATCCTTCCAACTATGCTGTAAAATGGGAATTATTCTGCATGGCTTCTCCATGTTTAGATAGATAACAAACGGTGAATCTGACATTCAGGAAGGAGCTGTTATTCCAAAGATAAGCTGTATTGTAGTTTCAGCCAATTCTTAGAACTAAAATCAGTTTTCTTTCTATTTATTCTCATTCTTAATTTTTTAATCCATTCTAAAGAAGAAAATGTAAGGGCATAATTATTGTCTATAAACTGTTTCCTAAATTCAAGGTGCTGGTAAACATCAGAAAAGAGATACAACATTTTCTAGTTTTGGGTAGCACAAGAATAACAGTATTTCTAAACCAATGTCAAATTTTTTCTCAGTCAACAAGGTGCTTGCTTTTCCAGTTGTTCAGTGACATTTATGCTTCCCTATTTCTGCCAGAGCTGGCACGGAGATGGGCCACAGTTCTGTGATGCCTCCAGATTAGAAAAAGTCTCTAGTGTCAGACAGATTGGTGCCCTAATGTCCATTAGCTTCAGGACCTAGGATGACCCTCGGTCTTGTTAGAGCCTCCTTTGGTTTGAAGTGCATGCCAGTCCTAATATAATGCATCCCATTTGAATTTTTATTAGGTCAAAATTCAACAGGCTGTTTAGACGCTTAGAAAAATGTTTCATTTAATTGTTTGTTTTCAATAGAAATTTTCATTTGGAAAAATGCCTTTCTTCTTGACTTTTCCGCTTACTATTGTTTATTTCTCTATTATTTTTAATTCTGCTGCATACCTGAGAGATGTGTGCTCTTTGCAGTTCAGTAAAGCATATCCAAAATATTCATGTTTAACCTTTATTTGCTGAATTATATTTCCCATGTGAAAGGGATAAAGGGTGGCAACAAACATTTTCAAAGGTAGGACTTTAAAAATGTGTCTAAGAAGAGGAACTGTATGCGCCTAATTTCACTGCAGCTCTCATACTTGGGACCATATAAAAAATAGTGTTCTTTCTCAGCGTACAGACCCATCAATACCTTTGCTTTTCATTACCATGCATAACCTTGCCTATAGATCTGATCTTCAAGGTCATGCTAAAAGTTCCTGGTGTCCTTTGGACAGCTGTCTAGAGCAAAAGACCACAAAGAAGGCCAGCCAAATAGTTTGGCAGATTAAAGCACCTGCTGGGGCTCAGGGGTTCAATAGAGGATGCACCTTGCTAGTCCCGCTCCTGGGGCATGCTGAGACGGAGATTGAAACTGGGCGTAGTGGCAGGCACCTGCTATCCCAGCTCTTGGGAGGCTGACTACAGGCTGATCACCAGGAGTCCCATCTACACAGTGAGACCCCATAGATCCTGCACTAAATACAACAACATCAACAATCATGAAAAGTGACAAAGAACGGCCTGAGAGACTCAATCATGACACTTCCCCACCACACCAGGACCTGCCCGCTGCAATCGCTCACTATTTCCAGAAGTGTATTAGGCAGGAAAAATTTCTTTGAAAAGTAAGCTTAGGAAATAAGAAGACACAAAATCTGTATCACTTGTAAGTCTTTCTGGTTTAATTCTAATTTGAACTCTCTTTAAAAAAATAAAACAAGAAGACAGAAAAAGAAAAGTTTTCCCTCTATGGAGATAGTTTTCCTTTTTTCTAGTATTAATTTGCTTTTATAATCCAAAATGATACCTTTTTTCTTCCCTGTCCTCCTTTCTGATTGAGATGGCTAAATGGATGATGACATGGTTAATCTCTGACTTTTCTTTTTCTAGTATTTCCATGATTTAGTGCTGCAGTCTTCTAGTATATACTTTCTTCTTCATTTTCTTGTTTTTATTGAAGCTACCCCAAGGGAGAAAGGTTGGGAAATACATTTTATATGAATATGAATCTTTTTAAAATCATGTGAAACAGTCCAGGGATCTAATAGATAGATCGCTTTATTATACCAATGCATGTGTGATTTGGAAGATAATTACATAAGATTAAACTCCTTTGCTCAGCCAATCAGAAAAGAGGTCCCATTCATTTTTACGATATGCAATAAACTTTGGTGGAGAAATGGTGCTATTAATCTCAAGTACGATGACAGAAATAAAATATTATGAATAAAAATTTTCCTTGTGCTTCCATGAGCCAAAAAAAATATGGTCTCTGTTTACAAGAGTCATTAAAATGCAGTATTCATTATTTATAGAATAGAGCTGTAGGAAAGTGGCAGAGAAATGGAAAAACAGTAAGGAAATTGCATAGAGGGATGAGCTGCGGATCACATTTATCTAAGAGAAAAATTAATATCGCTAATAGTTCCTTAAGCAAGAAAAATGCTTGAGTCCTCACACTGCGTGGATCTGGATCTTATGTTTTTTTCACCACAAGTACTGGTGCCACACTACTGTCTGAGGAACTTTGTAGAAATAAAAGACTAGTGTGGAAATAAAATACCAGTCTACTTTTTTCATACTATTTGCTATCTCTCAAGGCTATTTTTGAAATTTTTATCATTGACTAAGGCCTTTCACTTGTACTCAAACTCTGCAAATTTTGAACTATTAGCACCCAATGCAACAGGAGAAAATTAAAGAATACGGGCCAGCCCTAGAGCTCAGTGGATTAAAGCACGTGCAAGCAGTTGCAGGGACTGGGGGTTCAATCCCTGGGCCTGCCATGTTGGCTCCACCCCTGGGCTATGCTGAGAAAGCAATGGAAACTGGTGTGGTGGCCCATACCAGTAATCCCAGCTCTTGGGAGGCTGTAAGTAGGAGGATAACTGAGTCCCATGTACTCGTGAGACACTGAACGCCCTTGTAGACCTTTCCCTAAAATGCAAAAAAAAAAAGAAAGAAAGAAAGAAAAAAGAAATTGAAGGACATATTTAATAATAGATGGAAAAGTTTAAGAATTTGTAGCTTTGTTTAGGGCACCTATGCAGCTGAATCACCTTTAATTACTTACTTACTTACTTACTTACTTAATTTTATGGTCCCAGGGATTGAACTGAGAACCCTGCACTTGCGAGGCAAGCCCTGATTCTACTGAGCTATCTCTCTGGCCCCTCACTGTTTAAATGATTATCACAAAGTCATCTTTCATCTCCATCAGACACGTATTTCCAGTTATTTTCTGCAGTTCTCCACTTCCCATCCTGCCTCCCAGAACTAGCCTATGGGACTTCTACTAAACTCACTCAGACAAGTGCCAAGGCAGAGCACAGCCCTACAAGTCTCTCTTGGTGCGAATGCAAAGCACCTGGGCTGCATGGAGCACCAATACGACAGCGCTCAAGGGTGCTCCCCATTGTCACTGCGTGCAGGCAGTTCTGAAGCGTGTCGGTGCGGAAAGGAACATCTTTTCTAAGAACAAATGTTCCCACAGCCCACCTGCGTTCCCACGGTTCTCTCCTGGAATTTATGCAGAATCCGCTGCAGGCAGCATGGCTTATTTCATCAACTCGGTGCAATACCCTTCAACTAAAAACAGAAATATTACCACAGATCCCTCATCCCTTCCCAGCTCACCTCCTTTATTATTTGGTTTGATTTGATTTGATAGTGATTAATCCTCCTGTCTCAGCCTCTCCAGCACTGGAATTACAGGCACTACGCCCAGTTTGGGGGCTGGCACGGCAGGTCTAGATTCTGGGGCCGCATGCCGTGCCTTACCGAGAGTCACACTCAGGACATTTCCCTGGCCAGGCAGGCGAGTATGCCTCCCAGCTATCTCCCTAGCCCTGTACATCACTTCTGGCTACCAGACAGCCAAAAGCTTGCCAGTTTGGTCTTCCTGGCATGTCTAGAAGCTCTTCTGCTGCTCTGTTATATTTTCTTTTTTTTAAGAATTTTTTTTCTTGTTTCAGAACTTTTGTTTGTTTGTTTGTTTATTTTTATGGCCAGCTCAGCCTGCCCCGGGGGCAGGGCTGGCACAGCTTGTGGTGCCGGGGATCGAACCGCGGTCCCTGCAGCCACCCAAGCTTTCCTAAGCAGGCTCTTTAGACCACTGAGCCACCCTGCCGGGCCCCTGCTCTGTTATTTTTAATAATACTTAATGAAAGAACTGATCGGCATGCTTCTAACCTACCTGAGAGTTGATCCTCTCCTTATCAAAGGGAAATAATAATCACATATTCCAACTTGAAAAAGCAGAATTATAAATTGATCCTAAGGAGTATCAATGGGGCTGTGGAGTTAGCTCCATGGAATAAGTGGTTGTCTGGCAAGTGCAAGGTCCTGAGTTCAATCCCCAGTACGGGAAGGGGAGGGGGACATACTCAATAATTACAGTCTTCCATTGAAATAGGTGTTCTGTTTTTCCTTTTGTGTCTGTATTTTCCCTTGCTGTTTCTCAATACACCTCTTTTCTTGCCTGCCTGCCAATGTTTTCTTATACTAAAACAAGCTGGGCGTGGCAGGAGCCACCAGGGTGAAGAGGTCAAACTTCAGTCAAACTTCGCAGACATTGGCTGTGCCAGGCCAATACTGACTGTGGAAATGGGTTTAACCTGTGTCTTTGCGATTTAAACCCATTCTTTGTAAATTAATCGTTACTGGCTAAGAAGGATAAGACTATAATGTAAAGCTTTGTGGAGTCGAATGTAGAAGTTAGGCTGGTGGTATCTTAGGGAGATATCCACCAAGAAGTGATCGATCCCAAGCAATTATGTTTAGGAAATGCTTTTGATTAGAGGAGGCATGACACTTGAAGTTGCAGAAGCAGTGTGGATTTGGGGCAGAGAGCAGGTGCTCTGTTCTGTTGTCTTATGGAGAGGAGAGGGGACAGGCTTGGACCACAAAGGTGAGAGAGACCACATACATTCCACCAGCAGCAGTGAGGGTTCCACGCAAGCACATCTGGATACTGTTTACACCCAGCGACTTCCACACGTTCAGCTGAATGCAGCAGAGCTTCTCCAATTGGTCATAGCATCTCAGACCCAATTTGAATGTTCACCCTCAACTTCTTATGGTTTCAAAGATTTCCACTGAAACTTCATTTGTAAATAAGCAAATTGAGTTTCTCCTTCTATCACTGATTTTTGGTGGGCTAGTTGCCAAATTCTGTAAAGAAGTTATGTAAATACAGTAAATTTACCTACTTGACAAATTATTTTTGGATGCTCTACCTTTTGCAATGCTTTTGATCTGTCTTCCTTGTAAATGAATGTCGCTTTTCTAAATCAGCTATTATTTTTGTTACTTCTTAAAGGGCTTTGCTCTCCAAAACTGCTTGCGGGTGTTTTGCGTGGTATTTTTATCTGTGTAGTTTATTTCATTGTTGTTGACTTTGTACAAAGCATGTTGTAATGTTCTTTTTTTTTATTATGGTCACCTCAGCATGCCTTGGGGGTGGGGCTGGCACAGCATATGGTGCTGAGGATGGAATTGCTGTCCCTGCAGTTGCCTAAGCTTTCCTAAGTGCAAGACTGTGAGTTCAAACCCCGGTCCTGCAAATTAGATAGATAGATAGATAGATAGATAGATAGATAGATAGATAGATAGATAGATAGACAGACAGACAGACAGACAGACAGACAGACAGACAGACAGACAGACAGATAGATAGATAGATAGATAGATAGATAGATAGATAGATAGATAAGGGAAATGAGGAAGGATGGAGGTTCCATTTATTTAGAAGAGCTACAGTCTTTGTCTTCAGTCTTTGGATGTCATCTCCTGGCTTTTTGCACAGAATCTGGCTTCTGCCTTGGACCCTTCAGCTTTCTTGTACTCATTAACCTTGTGGTACAGACCCATTGGCCTCCCAGTATGGACTTGGACTGAACATTGCAGTGAGTTCCAGACCGCGGACTGAGTCCTTTCAGTCTCCAGTGCACAGGGCCCCCTCTGGACACTACTTTATCCAACTCTGCAGCTAGTGGTCATAAACCAATCTAGTGATTTCTCACACATTTGCACATCTTGTATTGGATGTCTCTCTAGCAAAACCCTGACAGATACCCTGACACCGGCTGCTTTTTCTCATACATCGGTGTCCCATTTCTGTGAGCAATCAACTTTCATTTGCTGCGTAAGTAGCCTGAGTCAGGGATCCCATCATAGTAACAGAAAACTGACAACTTCCCCACCTCATCCTCATTTTTTAAGATCAATTTTTTTCAGCCTTGTCTGGAAATATTACATTGCACCTATACACACACAGAAAGAAATACGATCACAAAGAAATATTACATTGCACCTATACACACACAGGCACTCATATAGCACCCCTCACACACAGAGTCCATGCTTCAGACCTGCGGATCTGTCCCTGGAGAGTTCCAGCAACAGGTTTACAATTTTCATTAATTCTACCTGAAAGGGTGGCTTTTTAGCTTACAGAAGTATTCAATTTCTATTCATTATTAAAATATCAGGTCATATCTGGTAATTTGAGCAATTAATTTAAGATTATTGTATGCAATGTAACAACTGTTGTTGATTTCCTATCAGCTTGCTTTGAGATTTTGTATTGCTTTTATTTTTATCCTGTTTTTTTTTTTTTAAAGTCAATTGAAACCATACCAAATTTGTTTTCTCCAGTGCCATTTCTCTGCTTTCCCCCACAATTTAACTACAGAAAATCACTCCAATCCTCACTGACATTTATAAAAATCTGGCAGGCATCTGTTTTCTTCGTCTGTGACTACCTAGCAAATACGTTTCTTTGTGTTTTTACCCAGAAGTGTCTGCAAATACTAGCAGGTCTCATATATGTGGAAGAATGAATGACTTGTGATTTAACAGTTTGAGGGAACTGAAGAATATGAAATGGGTTTTATTTGTGGGAACCTAAGGCAATGAGAGCTCAGTCCAAGGCATGTTCTCCTGTTGGATATACTATAAGGCATCCGTTCATTCTCCTGCCCTCTGCCCTACTGAGGACCCATGCTATGCTTGGCACCACACTAGGCACTGTAGAAATATGAATCATACAGGGACCATTTTCCTTAAATGCAATGGTCTTGGTTACTTTTCTTTCTTTGCTGGGACAAAATACCTCAGACCCAGAATTAAGGAAGGAAAGGTTTATGTAGCTCACAGGTAGTGGAGGCTTCAGTCCGTATTCAGCTGGCTCCAAGGCATTGTGGTACATGGCAGCGGAAAAATAGCTCAAGGCAACAGAAGATAGCAAGCCCTGCCTCCTCCCTTATATTGTATGCCAGCTGTCTGCGCACACCCACACCTTCCCATGCTCTCCTCTTCCCCAAGCTGAGGATGTGCAAGGTGGGGACCTTGGCCTGCTGCTACGTCACCCCACTGAAGTTTTAAACTCCTCAAGTTGACACGGTGAATAACATCTTAGAGCAGAAAGGGCATGTCCTTTTCACCCCAGGACAGAGAACTGCTGAGTTACTCAGTTAAGTCCCTAGACACCCCACGATGACACACTGTAGCAACCACAACAGCAACGAAAGCTCAATCTGAAATCCTTTGAATTGGAAGAAATACTTGTATATCTAGAAAAATGTATTTCTTCTTTGATTTATCAGTGAATAATGCAGTCTTGGCTAGATATTAAGTTTTCTGAATTCAAAGGAACTGTGGTGTTTTAAAATGAATACTGTGATAAATATGCCTACGCAACATTAAATTCTATTTTATTTGAGCAACTCAGTGATTTGTTATCCTTTGACTACTTTCAATAGAATGACATTTTATTTGATATTATACCTGGAGGTTTTAGCTGGGGGATATTGGGCCTTTTGTCTGATGGGTAAAAACAATATAAGAGAAAGAAATACGATCACAAAGAATAAGTTGAATCCTGTGAAATTCTGCTGTGATAACGTTGTCAGTTCTTACAGATTTGAGTTCTAGTCTGAAATATAAACAATCCTAGCTCCAGATTGAGTGCTGAAGCAAGGGTCTAAAGCTGGAGATAATGACATCTCCTGGTCACCGAATGAACAGTTTCGGTTGTTGAACTACATGGGATCATGACTAGGAAGGATAGAAAGGAAACAAATTGTGAGGTTTCGAGAGGGAAAAGCTGAACCCACAGCTTCACAGTATCCCGTGGTCATTCGTGGTGATGACAAGGACAGCTACCGTTTCTGCCTACAGTCACAATTTAATCGCATGGTAAGGTTTAAGTTGACTGCATGCATAAGTTTCGGACTAGGCATCTGTTCTTTCTGTGGACCTAAGTTCTGGAAAGCATCAAACGTCAAGGAGGGAGATCGGAGTACTTGGGAGTAGAGAAGCAAAACATGTTCCCAAATAACTTCTTAAACTCTCTCCACAGTCATTCTGCATTACTGGGGATCCATTAGCTTCCCATAATTCCAAGCTGCAGGGGAGGGGGGCATCTCAGGTACCTATTAACTGAGGTTTTAAAATTTTTCCTACAGAGATTTTTATTTTGAGATAACAGAATTATGTATTTTTAAAATATATAATTTATATCTTATATCCTGTATGACTGGTAACTACAGTATTAATTAATTAATTAATTATTTTTTATGCATTTAAGACAGGGGATAGAGGGTCTACAGGGACTCACTATGTAGATCGGACTAGCAATGATTCTCCTGTTTTCAGCCTTCATATTGCTGGGATTAGAGGTGTGTACCACCAGAACCACTCCCAGTGGCCCTCTGTGCAGGGGGTGGGGCCTGCACCGCATGCCAGGATCAAACCCCAGGCAATGCGCTCTGCCTAAACAGGTGTTCGAGTTCACTGAGCTATCAAGCTGGCCCTTAAGTTAGTATCTAATGGTCATAATACTGATCCAATATAAATTCTAGTAATTATTTTAGAAAATATGTTATCAAATTTTACAGTATATTTATTAAGTACTCCCTTTGTTAATTTTAATCCTTTTAGACTAAGAACAAACTAAACTTTGGTCACTTAAGGGAATGATGTAGCTGACACTTGAACTGGTCTATGACTGTGGCTTTCTGGTCATTATGATACTTTAAATGATGATATAAATGACAAAAAATAATTTTAATATAAATAGCTATTAAAACTATCTTTACAGGGTGGACATAAAAAAGTAGCATTAGCTCCTTTCCACAGGTGGCATCATGGACACTGTCCACGTCCTCCACATACTACAACTTTGCATGCTATCCTAGCCTCAAACTGTCAGAAGTGCTAGTCATGTATTTGCCATTGCAATATTTATGCTGCTCTTTTCCTAGCAACACCTTACTAACATGAAAACTTTTTTTGTAGTTGTATTGTTTTTAAATATTTACTTTTGACTTAATATTTAAGTCATCTTCTGAATACTGTCTAATCTTAATTTTTGTTTTAAGGTTTATATTGTGTCTTTGACTTACAACCTACTTATAAGACATGATATAATAGCTTCTCCTAGTGTTAGAAATTTTAAAAAGTATATCTCCAATTTATATTGACTTTATATGACTTCTTCCTTGTCTTTTATGTACACAAAAGACAGTCCTTTGAAGTAACTAGCCTACTTTCCTGCACACTTGCTCTTTTTTTTTCCTAGTATGGAATAAGATGCTATTTAATTTTGCTCTTTCATAGCTAATTTTTTCATATATGTGCTCTAAGGATTGTTTTTCTTTACAATTAGTTTTGTACAATGTAATTTTTGTGTATATTAGTAAGATTTTATTCAAATTTCTTGTGAAAAGGGTTTATTTTTCTTGGAAATGTACACAGTTTCCACTAAACTCAGAAATTTCAAATCTTTAAAAAATAAATAAATATAGAGAAAATAAACAAATAAAACTTTCTTTAAATTGTCACTAGATGCTATCATGTTTTCAGGTTGTAGTTCAATCTTTTCATCAAGAATAAGCATTATCTATCTCTACTGTTTGAAGTTAAAAGCGCCACAAAAATATTAAATTATATGAAACTGTGTCCTTCAAAGGTTTCTGTTGTTACAGAATAATGGAGTGTATAAATGACAATTAATATATCACTCAAATGGGAAAAGTCAGAATTACAGTATGCACTAGTGAGGACTTACCGACCGCTGGAGGTGGGGACACGGGGACTTGGTATGTCCTCTCTCCTGGGGCATGAATTAGGAGTAATTATTTGAGCCCATCGATATGCTTCCCTTGGGCTTTGGTTTCTTATCTGTAAAACTAGGAGACTGTACTAGACGGACTCTGAGGTTCCATCTCTACAACTCCATGAGCCATAATTTTTTGAGATTGCTGGTCTTTTTGTCATACCTACAAATGTCAAAAGGGCACCAATCTACAGGCTGACACTACAGACCAGGAATCAAAAATACATTAGCAAATGTCAACTCCTTAACTGTGACATTATTGGTCACAATATCGTGAAATATTCTTTAGAAAGCATGATTGTAATACTAAAAATGTCACATAATTTTTGCAACATTTTGACGCCGGGGGATTCCATTTACCTGAGCTTTGTAAGAAGTGAGCATGGCTGAGAAAGTGATTCTTTTCACCAGAGCTTCATTCTTTTCTGGTGATCCGATGCTAATGGTGTGTGTGTGTGTGTGTGTGTGTGTGTGTGTGTGTGTGTGTGTGTGTGCGCACATGTGTGTGTGAGTGTTTATGATGATGGAAAACTTTATAACCACTAGCCACTTGCACATGTTTACTAAAAGCTAGTCTTTTAATGAAAAAGACACGATTCCAGGAAAATATTACCTCAACACATATTATCTCCCTTTTATGTTTCTTTTCAAACATGCTGTTATATAGTTTTACTTTTTTAGTGATTTTTTTAAATAGTAAAAACCTGGAGAGGACTCATCTGCAGAGAGGGAGTCATATACAATCATTTAACGTACAATTTCATACCATAAAGGCAAGAATGCAACTGGTCTTAAAGAACGATGCAAGTCTCGTCTTCCCGTTTCCATGACTTACGCTTTATATTCTACGGATTTCTGGCTCATTCCCCTGAACTTGTTCTGTCTAACGTGCACAGTTATCTAAATCTAACTTCCATAAAGTTTATTTTACGTTATTTTCTTACATTGCACGAGTTACATTTGAGTAGCTAGAAAACTTCTGCATGACTTGGGTGACAGAATGAGGGGAAGAACTGGTTCCTTCCACAAAGGCAGTACAAGGCAAGGAGGTCTGGGAACAGCACACCGGGGGCAGCTGCACCTGGATCATTTGCCTACATTGCTCTTAGGTGCTACCATTGGATGGACTTTGGCGAATGCATTTACCTTTGTCATCTGTATAACTATGTCCTTAGAGTAATGCAGTAGTTCAACTACCTGGAAGATTTCCCTCAATCGTCATTCAGGAAATTCTAATCCTCCATAAGCAGTCATTACTACGGCTTTTCTCACTAAAGTTTAGCCTCCCCCGCATACGTATTAAACCATGAAACAATAGGCCAGTGTGCTTACTGCTGAATGTCACTTATAGAGGAACTGGGGTCTGATACTCTATTCTTACAAGTGTTTATATTTAACTTTCCCGAGCCTCAATTTTCTCCTAAGTAAAAGAGCATAATAACCGCAACTTCATTACGGGAGTGTCACGAAGAGTTAGACAATGAATATAAAGAATGGAGTCATAAGTCAATGCGGTGTTTAAAACAGTGCATAAATTCACCAACCGCTAGCTTTCATTTTGATGTAATTACAAAAGTGTCAAGGTGCTTGCTCTGTGGCTAACCTTTAAACTGCCTGCTATCTATCGCAATGGAAGATTTATTTCAACTCTTCTTGGACCCAATGTGAAAGGGAGCAGTAGGTCCAATGTACCCGTACTTGTAAAGAAAAGATCAGGCAACATGGGGAGGGAAGGGAGGCTAACATGACATTCCCTAGAACTCAAATTGAAACACAGCATCAGTGTTGATGCACATTCTTTTGACAAAATGTGTGTGTAAGATCCAAGCAGTTGAGGCATATAGCCCTGCTTTATGAGCCTTAGGAGTTCCCAGCAGCCACTCCCAAAGTTTTATTCTGCCAGTTTTATGGATGACTCATCACTGCCCAGATTTTCAATGAAACAGTTGATGATGTACACTGAGATCCTATAAAACAGGCCTAGTACAAGTCCCATTTTTACATAATGCAATTTGATTCAGCCACTCTTTTATGGGATGACAGTCTGTGTAGCTTGTGATTTCATGTGTTTACTCCAGAGGGGGAGGCAGTTCTCTGGTTTGTACTTAGCTTTGGCAAAAAAAAAAAAAAAAAAAAAAAAAAAAAAACTCTTCTATTTTTTTTTCTAGACTCAACAAGCAGAGATCCCACAAGAGAAGCAGGAGGCTAGAGGGTTCCTTGGGGACACCAGAGACCGCCTCTGCTTTTGGGTCCCTCTGGGACTGGCCCTGTGTGACTAACAGGAGAGCCCTGTGGAGCTGCGATCGCTTCTCAGTTGCAGGCTCCAGGGCAGCCAAAGTAAAAAGCAGCAGGGTGTGTGGAGACTGTCAGAGGTGGTTCTGTCAAAATATGAAACCATCTTATAAATCCTTAGTCATCACTACTCCAAAGTAGAAGAAGCGGTGCGCTACATATAAAGAGTAATCAGAATATATCGTGACTGATTACAGTTTAGAAGTCTATTATCGTATGGGACATGTTACCATTTGTCTCCCTTTGCTCAGTCACACTCCTCCCTCCATTCTTGCCACTTTCTGAGGTCGCTCTGGAAGTCTTGTTTTGTCAGTGTCTTTACAGCATGCGGTGAAAAAAATCACAGGGGATGCTCTTCGCAATGAGAAGGCGGCCTCCTAGAACACGGCGGTGCATCCCCAGCTGCCTTAATCAGTGGATCCGACACTGTGCGACTTCTGACTCTCCCTCAAAAGCAGAAGGATCCTGAAACAGACATACTGAGTCCAGTCAATACGACAGGGCAGCCAGCGAAGTCCAGGCCCTTGAAAGAAGGCATCCAGAGCTCCCTGGAAAGGTGGTAAGAAGGATGGACCAGCGCCTTCAAACCCAAGGAGAAAATTTGGTGTGATTAATGGTCATGTGTCTTTTACTGTAATCCATTTTGATTTACCTATTTACAGCATTTCAGCACAGTGTGTGTGTGTGTGTGTGTGTGTGTGTGTGTGTGTGTGTGTTTACAAATATTTCAGATGAGTGGCAAATAAAGAACATCATGTGGCAGACACTGGCCTGGCTTTCTTTCCTTAGAGCTTCCATGTGACTGAAGATTATGGGGCAACCAAAACAGTGGGCAAACTGCACACGGAAGAACCTACTTTGTAAAAAGTAGTTGCAGAGCCAGGGAGATAACTCAGCAGTCTAAGTGTCCCAGGTACCACATGCCATGCCGGGTGTCCTGGCTGTTATCCCAGTGCTGGGGAGGCTGGAGCAGGAGAATCACTATAAGTTCCAGCAGCATAGCAAGACCCTGTACGAAACCAATCAATCAATCAATCAATCAATGAAGCTTAGAAAAACGAACAATAGCCACAGACCCTATGCATTACTGGAGAGATATGCCTGACTTGGCCCCCTCTGGCTAGGCAAGTGCTGAGGCAGCCCTGGACATGGGCTCAGGGATTAGCAGCGGACGGGCCCTCCTGTGTTTCTCACTGCCCTGAATTGCTATGTTTACTTCGATTCCCAAATAAAAGGCCTGCCTTTGTATTCTCATCCAACCTTCTGTCTGTAGGAGAATTCAAGACAACACACCTGTTGTCTAAATGGTAAAGTAAACTATCCTTTCTCAGAGGTTAACAGCAGACAACAAGAAAATGACTCTTGCAGTCTCCTCCCTCCCTCCACCTATTTCACAAGATCAGATGCGTGCTGTAAAAGATACCTCAGTGCCCAGTGGAACAAATAAATGGTATGAATTTCCTTCTAAAAGTAAATGAGCAGGCCCCATTTTTTCCCAAGGAGCAACCTCTTTCTTGAAATGATATCAGTCCTGAGTGATTCTGTAGCATGACAATTTGGCCATAATCGCTGATCTAATGATAAAGTTCAAGTGTGCAATGATTTTCAGTTTATAATGTTTGAAATTACCGTGAAGTAGCCCTGAGAACTTGGATGGAATATCTTTATTCTTGAAAGAATCCTAGGATAGCAGGATGTATCTGCAGCTCAGTATTTTCTTCTTACAGGAAATGGTACCTACTTTGTTGCACAGTGATTACCTTTTTTCTGAATGTAAAAATATTTTGTAAAAATTTTGTTTCCAACTAAGCTAACAATTTGATTATTTCAGACACATAAATTTCTTTTCCATCAATTTCATCTAAATGCCAAAATTTAAATGTGTAGTTCAAGTTTACCAACCAGAAGATTTTGTGCATTTATAGCTAGAAATCTACTCTCTATGGACGTAATATTTATGCCTCTGTGACATGCATCATTTGATTTGATGTCTGCTAAACTGAAATGTGATGGCTTGACATTATCAAACTGAGCAGATTTCCTGTAACCATATACAGAATGTTCTCACGTATGTACAGAAGGACTGGTGATGGGAGAGGGCATAGAAGCAGCAGAAGCTGTCAAGTAGGCTTAGGCCAGTATTGTCATTATAATCCATTTGAGTAGAAGAGATAAGTAAATTAAAAGGGAATGATCACTTATATGAATATTTAATTATATATTTTTTTCCTTGATGCTCTTTCCTGAGGTTATTGATTCAATGCACGGTAGCCTGTTTCTGACAGGAATTGGTCTGCATTAAAAAAAAAAATAAGACTATGAAAAAACGAGGCTTAAGTTTTGATAGAGAGAAAAATATAGGAAGATAAATTAATAATGAATTGTAAAACCAAAGGGCAATAGCACCTTCAAATAGCGGTATTGAAGCCTAACTTAGTTTTATTTTGTAACTTTGTTATTATTCAGAAAAGCAAAATCATATTTGATATTCATTAATATTATGAATATTTATTGAGTACCTTAAGTATTCCATACCAGTGACAAGAGTCCAAAGATAGAATAAACATAGATTTTCCCCTTCTGGAAATAATAATACCAGTTACCTCAATGTGCATAATGCTGGGTGATAGGTACAAAGATGGTTATTAAATTTGATGAGTATTTTGCTTCAAGAGCCTTCAAGAGCACACCACTGACTGCTGTTGTGACACTCATTTATACTTGAGTACATATGGCACACAGATCTGGTTAAAGAGCTTCCGTGTTGTCATTTAGACCCTAGAATACCCTTTGGAAACCTGTGTGGATTAGATCTAGATATTGTGGTGAGTGAGTTTTATATCACATGAGAGTCATCACGAACGCAAAGAGGACATGAATATTTTTTTTTTTTTTGGCCGGCTCAGCCGCCCCGAGGGCAGGGCTGGCACAGCATGTGGTGCCGGGGATCGAACCGTGGTCCCTGAAGCCATCCAAGCTTCCCCAAGCAGGCGCTTTAGACCACTGAGCCATCCCGCCGGGCCCAGGACATGAATATTTTTTGTCAGGAAAATTTTGGCAAAACATCTGGTCGTGTGAACATATTGTGTAGGCTTTTGCAAATGAAGTCTTTCTTGGCTTCACAATAAATCCTCTCCCCAGTATAATGACTTTATAAACTTTGTAGATGACAAATTTGGAGAATAAAGACCTCACTAATTTAATCTACCAAACTCTATCACATAGCTATGAAGACATCACTTAGGCTATTTTGGCTGAATGTATTCATTGGTTGCCAGGTGAAATTCAGTGTTTTTTACAGAAGTAGGTACAACAGCACAAAGTATCTTTGCCTATGGCTGATATTTATCTCTGAATCAGAGAATTAGAACTTTTAAATCTAGGGTCACTGGATTGCCTGAAGTTAATTAGCCTATAAGTCCAGGATGAAAAGTTTTTTACAAACCAGAACAGTGACAGACGACATTTAAAAACTTTTGGCACTAATGTTTGGACAAATTGATTTATAATATTCTCAACATGCCACAATGTCACATTCTGATAAAGTGGCTAAAAATAACATGACATTTGATTGATTTTTTTTTTTCAAGTGTCATTACATAAAGGGAAAGTACTAGTGTCACTGGGTTAAGTAAAGTAAGTTTTGCAGTTCTATTTATTTAGCTTCACTGTTAATGTTTCCATGATATTTAACTGAGCAAAACTCAACTGTAGAAGACCAAATGTGTAATCAATATCTAAACCTTTTGCCTAGAAAAGGGCATGACCAGATTTATATCTGACCATGGAAGTATAATTTAAAAGTCTAAAGAAAGTTTCTTTTCAATTTTGAGGTTTGCCAACAGAAGTGGACATGTATTGAAATTTCACTTTTAAAAAATGATATCTTTATATGCACATAAACAACTCTACTGAAATGAAATAAATGTGGGAATGGTAATTTAGATTTATAGAAGCAGGTCCTTTAAAAATTAATCAATCATTTTCTGGTCCCTAATAAAATGCAGTGTATTCAAGGGCACTAATATGGTTCATGACCATTGGTGTAAACAGCTATTCTACTGAGAACATTTTAATCTTCTGTACTCAGTCAGTGAGAGGTATCGCTAAACACAAGCCAGCTCTGGCAATCTCTACTTTTGATGTTCACGTTAACCTCAGTAAAAGTGTGAGATTAGCAGACTCATCAACTAATCAGTTTTAATCACCATGAAGAGCTCAACATTCTAGACCAAAAGCAAAGGTTCTGTATTAGGGAATTTGTTTGCACCTATAAGAACACCACACCTTGGACAGGTTAGAGTGATCTATATTTCCTAACTACAGGATGCTCCTACTTCCCAAAGGTTTTATACGCATTGGTACCA
This sequence comes from Myocastor coypus, assembly GCA_004027025.1. NCBI lineage: Eukaryota > Metazoa > Chordata > Mammalia > Rodentia > Myocastoridae > Myocastor > Myocastor coypus. Next base: position 73,949 of record PVJA010005390.1, read on the forward strand.
CTCTGATAAGGTTGAAATCATCTCAAAATTCAAGCTCCAACTCAAGTCGTTTGGCTTTCATGGTGAAATTACATATTTTCTTTAGCAGACAGAAGAAAATTAACTCATGGAAGAACTGCTAATAGCATGGCAAAAATAATCCAGGGAACCCTAAAATTTCTTTCATAGGTGCTCATCTGCAAAATCAGAAAAATGGTGAGTACAAAGGCAGATTATTTTGCACTTTTTTGCCTTGGTTTGTGATCCTAGTGTTGTATATTTATACATATTATTAGAATACTGACTCTTTGAATTGCATCAGGTAGTCTAATACTAGTTCACTTTAACTTTTGTATATTTTCTTCCTTGGACACAGGTTTTGCAAATCAACAGAGACAAAAATAAAAATGTGGGTTTTTAAAATATACAATGGAATAACACTTTGTTTTTTTTTTAAAAAGGGGGTAACTTTGAGCTATAGATAGGAATATGGATAACCCTTGGAAATATAATGTTAATTAAGATAAATCAGACACAGAAGCTGGAACAACTGATGCTTTCTCTCATATGAGAAAAAACAAAGTGTAAATGAAGTAGAAACTCAAAGGCAGATGAAACAGGAAATGGATCTTTTGGAATTGCAAGGAGAATAAGAAAGGTAGTAATGGGGCAAGAGAAAGTATGCAAAAGGAATGAAGATGCCTCATGTACAGCAGAAAAGTTTAACCGCAAGGCACAAAACGCAAAGCTAAAAAGGCTTAAATGAACAGCTTGCATTGTGGCCAGTTTTGCCAGTAACCCACTGCAATTATGGAACATTGGATTATGTATGTAACTACTTTCTCTTAGTTCAACGAGAAGAAATTTTTTTATACCAATAATGATTAGAAAAATTATCATGTTTGCACCCTATGCTCTGTATAACTGCTAGGAGGACAACAATATGCATTGTATATCAAATACTGGAAATGTACTAAATGTGTTTTGAAACTGTCACATTGTTATTTCTTATTAAATGCAATAAAAAAGGTGAAAAAAGGTCCTTCATGTACATGTAAGAAATGCACACAATGTAAGCACTATTTTGCATTGTAAATATGTGTTAATAAATAACATTGCCATAAAATCAAATGAGAATTGTATTCTCCGGAATTTTTGTACAATGCTTTAAAGAAAGGGAATTTTCCAAATATAGAGAAATTCGTACAAGCTTTGCTATAAAATCCCTTAATTCAAAATGATGTTCACAAAATTCCTTTTTATGCCACATGACATTTTTAATGAATACGTTCTTTAATTATATTTTATTTTTTATTTCTTTTTCCTGTTTTGTGTGGAACTGGGGGCTGAACTCAGGCCCTAAAGCTTGCCAGGCAAGCACTCATTCTACTGAGCTGTCTCCCCAGCACAACTTCCTTAACTGAAGTTTTATTTTTAAAATACATGAATCTCAATGCTTCTGTGATAAAGCAGATTTTCATTTCCAACTCGTAGATTGTCCTTATGGAGAACGTAGCATTTTCAGTAAGTTCAACTTCTTTACACCTCATGTGTGCATTGCCCAGCTTGCGAGGAATCTTCAAGACTCATGAAGGTTCTGTTCTCAAATATACTAATTTCACTTCCTCTCCCTCTCCCCCATATCAAATCTGTCCATGTTTTTCAGTGCCCATTCTTCAACTTTTCAGTAGATGTTTTATGCAAAACTTTCCAAAAGGCACTGTCAGATTGATGAGCATATGTACCCTGGAGACATAATGGCTGGGTTCAGGAGCTTTTCCTCCCATGCCTACTGTGTGAGCTAGGGCTGGTTCCCCACATCCTCCATTCCAACACACACGGTGAAGATGCCTCCCTTCCCCCATAGAGGATGTTCACCTTGAGTCATGTATTTCATGGACACTTGTAACGTAGGTAGATGATTTGTGGGAAATCAAAGCAATGTAGTTTTATTCTTCCTTCTGGTATTTTCCCTTAGCAGACTTCTAACTACTAGAAACAGATAGGAAACACACTTCCCCAAAAGGAAGGCTTTTACTTTCCCTCCAGTGGAGAATGCCATGGTGGACTTTGAGCTTCCAGGTGGATGAGATTGAGAGTCTCCTAGAATGGGGATTGGATCCCTGGATATTTTAGTCTTCAGTAGTTTAAACCACTGATTCTCATAGCTGACTATGTTGTTACAAGGTGGGGCCCAGGTAAAGGTTCCTTTGGGAGGTGTCTGGTTCCTTTACTCTCATTGTGGAGATAAAATACTTGACACCTCAAGTTAAAGGTTTACGTAACTCCCAGTGTGTGGAGGATTCAGTCTGTCGTTGGCTAGCTCCAAGGCAGAATGGTGTGGCACAGCAGCAGTGCTTAAAAGTGGCAAACACGGCAAAAGCAACAAGAGGAGGAGCAGGAGAAGCAAGAGTCTCTTCCTCTCTTATACTGTATCTGGGCTAACAGCCCAGACCCACACCCTCTCTGTGCTGTCCTCTTCCACAAGCTGAGGATGTTCACAAAGTAAAAATCCTGGCCCCTTGCTGAATCCCTTAATTAAACTTTCAAATTTCTCCAGTTGACGAAATGAACAATTTCCTGGAGGAGAGAAGGGCATGTCCTTTTCACCCCGGGCTATGGAACTGCTGACTTACTTAGTCAAGCTTCAAGACTCTTCCAGTGGACGCAGTGTATCAACCATGACAGAGAGTGTACTCCTTCAAAATTATCGCTTGCTTTCCACCATGCCAGGGGAACGGTATTCAGGTTCCCTCCCCTGCCACTCCTATATTTCTACCATGGAGTACGTTGACCATGGACTGAACCCTCTCCAAACATGAATTCAAACATACTTGCCTTCTTTTAAATTGCAGGTATCAGATATCAAGGCTGGGAAACCTAATTGACACACATATGATACTAAAATATGCCTTACCAGATCATACAGACTGGAGTAGAAGAGAAAAGAGATTCCACCCTTTCTCACTCTGGATGGTCTCAGAGCAAACAAAGCAGAGGTAAGGAGACTGAAAGGTGAGAGAGCTGGGTGTGGTTACTTTTTCTCTGTGCTGGAGGGAGAGGCAGAAATTAGCTAGACCAGGTTGTATATTAATATCCAGAGTACTTCTTATTCCAAAGAGATGCCTTCATAAGCTGTACTTCACACCAAATGCTAAAATAGATGTCAGAAAGTTAAATATTTTAGAGTGACAGAACTACTACTAAGGAAATAATTTCCAAGGGCAATGTGCATGCGCGCCCGAGTGTGTATGTGTGTGCGTGCATGCGTGTGTGTGCGTGTGTGCGTGTGTGTGTGTGTGTGTGTGTGTGTGTGTGTGTGTGTGTGGTGCATGTGTCCATCCTATAGATAGGCTACAAGCGTATGATTTTGTGTGTGACTTCGCAGTTATAAACTCTTGGTTTCCTAAGTAGACGAGTGGATGTGGGGGGAGGGGGAGAAGCAACAGACCAGTGATCAGGATGGCCTGCTTGGATACCATCTGGTGCTTCTCTGCCTTCGCTTGTTGTTGAAAGGCAGAGGGGCAGGGTGCTCAGAGCAGCTTTATGCACTTTGCTGTGATTGGGCTGGCTGTGCGTGCAGGGGAAGGTGATGCGGGGCGAGCACGCGGTGATGGGTTGACTCGGGAAGCCAGAAGTCAACAAGAAGCCCCAGGTTCAGAGCGTGTTCCATGGGTCTCAGTGAGACCCCAGGAGGATCCCACGCTCATGGAGTTGGCTGGGAGCAGAGCTGTGAGTCTGCAGCAGAAGCGAGGTGTGTATTCTTCAAATGAGTTCTGGCATAGACTCGTCCAGGGTAAGATAGGCCGAAAGCTTTTCTACTTCTCTTCTAAGATGAGCTGTCCTTAGAAGACCTCAGATAGCTCATCCCCAGGTATTTAAGAGGTAATAATTGTCCCTATTGGCAAGAGCTAAGTTTGAGGGGTTTGTTAAAATTAAAATATATAATGTGAATATCTATCTACAAGAATATAATAGATATTCAGATATGTATTCTTATAAAAATTATAAGTATATAGCTGATATATGAACACATTAGCATTCCTGAAGTAGAAAAGGGTAATCATTACCTCATTATTGAAGCGTGTTTCTGTTTTTTTCTCTTTCCATTAATGGCTTATTGATTTATTAATCATCAACAAATCAAAGGGGAAGGACACACCATTTCCTCATTAAATAGTCATAGGAAGAAACAACACTGATAAGCCTTATTTCAACTATAAGTAGTCTTTTTAAATTTCTACAAAGAGAAGACAGTGAAGTACAGAAAACTGAACATACTGATATATTAATATATTTGATATGTGAGCATGACTAATATATTACATATACTTACATAGCTGATATATGAAACATACATGAATGTAGCAGAATTTTCACAAAAGTATAAGAGATTCAAAGGTAGCTAATGTCTACCTAATATCTGTCTGTGCTATGTAGGATCGTTATCATAGTTTTCTGATATCCTAGACTGACACACAGAATCTCAGTGGCTTTATCTCAGACACATCCTAAGCGTGTAGACAAAATGGAGACACCATCTAAAAACTGATCTATGGTAACCCGTATGAAGTTTTATGCTCTTGTTTATCAAGGAACATAACATTTGACAAGGGCAGGACCAAGTTGCAGACAAAACACCGTGTCCCAGCTCTGTCCTGGCATTTTGTGTTCCAGAGCGAATGAATAATTTAATCTTCATGAGCCATCAATTCTAATCCTCCTTCAAAAGTTTGGCAGTGGTCCCAGTGAATTTCATTTATGATGTGGATTTTATTGGACCATGAACATTCCAAAAGTGGAAAAGGGCAATCGTCACCTCATTACTGCAGTGTGTTTCTGCTCTCTTTTTTTCCTTTCAATTAATACCTTATTGATTTATTAATCAGCAACAAATCAAAGGGTAAGGACACGCCATTTCCTCATTAATTAGCCACAAGAACAAGCAGCACTAATAAGCCTGATTTCAACTATAAGTAATTAGTCTTTTAACATTTCTAATGAGAGAAGACCATGGAGTGTGGAAGGCTGAACATGTTTCATATTTTTTCACAGAATAAAAACACGGTGTGTAGGAAGTCCAAGACTCAAACCTTGAGAAATGCACAACAAGAAAACCGTTTGATGGCTAACATAACTTTGCATAATTGATTTATCATTAGTTAAGACAGACTTTTGGCAAAGTGTCAGAATCCATTGCTATGTGCTTGTATTACTCATACCTAAATTTCATCTGCTAAGTTGAGCAATAGTAAGAAGAGATTTCAGAAAGTGCTAATCAAAGGTTTACTGAATTGTAAAAACTTTTTCTTTGTTAAGACAGATTCAAGCCGGGCGTGGTGGCTCACGCCTGTAATCCCAGCACTTGGGAGGCTGAGGCAGGAGGATCGGTGCGAGTTCGAGACCAGCCTGGGCTACAAAAGTGAGCGCAGGACCAGCCTCAACTGCATAGCGAGACCCTGTCTCAAAAAGACAAAAAAAAAAAAAAAAAAAAAAAAAAAAAAAAAAAAAAAAAAAAAAAAAAAAA